>CAJHQP010002902.1:0-76266 GCA_905132765.1 Moricandia arvensis | reverse complement strand
TAGACCATGTTTAACCCTAAGAGCTCCTTAGGGGCTCATAGCTTTTTTTTTCCTTTTTTCTGTCTTTTTATAAAGAAAAAAAAAGATGGACCAATCGCGGACTGCCACGTGTCAGTGGGACCCGCGAACAGTACAAGAACTTCCTAAGAGCTGACTCTTGCAGAAGAGGTTTAAGAGCATCTCCAATGCTAAACCCCCACCCAAAGTTCTTAAAAAAAAAAATTTCAATTTTTTTCTTCTTTTTTCTAAAAAAAAAAAAAAAAAAAGAACCACTCGCGGGCCGACACTTGGCAGTCGGGCCCGCGAACAGTATAAGAGTTGGTTCTTAAATAAGGATTTTAGGAACCAGCTCTTATACTATTCATCGATGTGATGTGATTGTTTATTAATATTTTTTTTTAAGAGTTAGGCACCCCCAATGGAGGTGCTCTTAAGGCCATGATTATCGCGTGAAACCCCTTTTGGGGTTTTAACTTTTTTTTTTTTTTTTTTTTAGAAAGTGGGAACCAACTGCGGGCCGCCACGTGTCGTGGGGCCCGCAAAACAGTGACAGAAACTCCACAAAATCGATCCTTGTCTCATAACTTTCGGCACCGGTTTTTAAAAAAAACGTGGGGCCCACAGCTCTAAAAACCCTTTTGAAAATCGCGATAATCATGCTCTAAGAGTTGAGTTCTTAAAAAAACAATGGGTCCCACGCTAAGAACCCTGACTAAGAGCCAGGGTTAATCATGCTCTTATATCACCGATTCACCAAGTTAGATATATGGATATATTGTGTTTTTTATTAACAAAGATGTTTAGCAGATCGAAACTCAACCGACTAATCTCATGGAATTTACCCACAGGTGACAGGTAGATTCTGTTGCTCTAAGCAGAGCCGGCCTTAAACAGAAGCGGAGGAAGCACATGCTTCCGGCCGCCAAATATTAAGTACAAATTCGGCCAAATTTTTATCAAAATCTCTTTCAGCCTACTTGGCAATTGTGTCCTTATTAGTTTAATGAGGTCATGAGTTCGAACCCAGCAGCCACATTATTTTTTTTTGCTTCTAGCCTACAGACATCTAGGGCCGGCTCTGGCTCTAAGTTGAAAAAAGAACAGTGAAACGTTGATGAACAAGTGACGATTTAAGACATCTATTATTATATAAAAGAGTTGTTTCACTCCTCCTCCGTTAGGCGTCATCAAATAAGGTAATGTGAGACTGACACTTGTACTTCTCTTATTATCGTGCATTTTGTTCTATGGGCTATCTTAACAATTTGTGGGCTTTTATTTTCACCCAAAATTGATGGCGACTGACTTTTAGGGTTCATGTTCTCTTCTATCTCTGGAACCAACTGTGTTCTACTTCGTTCTCTGACTAGCTAAAGCAACAATGGTGTTTTCGGAAAGGTTATGTGAAACGAAGCTTCAGGATGAATCTCTATATCTAGCAGCCTTAGTGTCCTTTCATCTGTATTCTTCTCCTCGGTACCGTTACCGGTGCATTGATTTGTTGCCATTAAAGACATTCTTAACTCCTTCAACCCTCTCCGAGCACGATTCCTCATTCAATGCATCTTCATTCCCTACAAGTCGGTGGATCTCCAGCTATAAAAAGGTAAGCCTTAGTTCCGTAAAATTCATCTTCAGTAATCCTAATAACCCTTGAAATGTTTTCCAGTATAATGGCTATCCACATTTAGATTCAGTTCAGACGTTGAAACCAAACTCCAGGAAGAGAACATTGATAACTGGTAATAGCATGGATTCTCTAACTTCGTTGTCTCATACATCTTCCAGTTCAAAGGCTTCTTTTTTTTTTATTTCACAATCTCTCTCTCTTGCCTTTGACTATAAGAAAGTGTTCTTTTTATGGATTTGTGAACCGTCTGTATAGGAGTATGAGTTATAGTTTACCGCAAAATATTCTCTTGAGATGTTAATTTGGGGTTTGTGATCAGGTTACAGGAGAGATTTTCAGGTTGAGAGAAGCAAGCATGATTAAACATGAAGCAGTAAAAAACGTAATATGAAATTTTGATCGTATATATGACAGGAAGGATGATGCAAAGCATCCTGAGCCACCCTAAGATTTCATTCATGTTAGAGCTAGAAGGGGTCAGGCAACAAATAGCCACAACCTCACCGAAAGAGAACTAACACCTTGGTAAAACTGGTTTGTTTTTTGTCCATTTTTTCAGTTAACTTTCCAGTGTTGATGTTTGTGTTTGGTTATTAGGCAAGAGAAAGATCATCAAGAGGATGACTCTACTTAGGATATGGTTCCTGGTTACAACCAAATAGCAGGGAAAACAATTATGTTTGATGAAATCATAGAATATGTGTAGTCCTCAGACAAGTCGAGGTATAAACCGGTACTCTGTGAAATATGCTTGAAAATTGGATTTAAAACTCTTCTTGAGATCTGAAACAGTTGGTTTGATTTTCTTCAGTTCTTCTCCCTGAAGCTGGCTACTATAAATCCAAGGATGGAGTTTAGGCGTATATGCTTTTAAAGCTGCGATAATACACTTGCTGTTAATGTTTTGTATCAATAATGTATTGCATCTGTATATATTGCTGAGGACGAACCTGCCAGGAGAGTCGTTAACGCAGTCTCTTTACGAAACAGCTTGCTCAGAGCAAACACATCCATCAGGATACTATTATTCTCTTGGCACGATATGCCTAGATTCTCAGACACACAATTCCCCTTGAGCGATGGATTTGTTCAAGCAAGGTAATTAGTAGTTAATGATATAGGTTCTGGAGATGTATTGAAAACCACACGTGCTCAAATCGTCTTTGTGTGTTTCTCTGTTTGATTTTCGGACACAAGGATTCTGAGAAAATGATCTCTAAAGAAAAGATTTAGAGCCTAATAAACCATGCATGTGTTGTTTGTCTTCTTATTAAAATGGGTTTTCGGAGAGCTTTGGTTGAGGAAGTCATTCGATTAGATCATCGGTTAGTGGGAGAAGTATATATATACATTTGTCAGAACTTTGTTAGAGTGTGTTGACCGACTCTGATTTGTTTATGGTGTTACTGTCTGAAACGTTACAGCATTTTGTGAAGTTGACTTTTGTGTAAGATTTGTTCTCTTTCTCTCATCGTAGAGCTTTAGAGCATCTTTAGTATGTGTTTAATTATTGATTTATAATGTCATCTGGATTCATATCTAAATTTTAGTTGGTCTGAAACCAGTTTTCAGATGCTTATCCATGTTCACTTCCATATGTTATCTGTCTCTGTTTGTTGTTTTGCAGTACTGTATTTGATTTTTTATTAGCTTTTATTTTGTTCATAACACCACTCTGTTAGGTTTTGACCGTTCTACTTTGATCTTGATCCACTTCACTGAAAAAGAAATACATACTGAAAAAGCTTTAGAACATTTAAAAGCCAGGTGTGAAGGATTTGGGGATACTTGCTGGAGAGGTTTAAATACTTATACACTCATTGTCGCTAATAGTAATAATGAGAATCGTTGGGAATTTTGTTTTGAAAGACAAATCGTAAAAGATTTGATTAAATTAAATTGATTGTATCCAATCAGTAAATTATTTGCATTAAAAAAATATTTGACCCTCTATAAATGAAATGTGTTTTCACACTCATGGCAGTCACTTATTGTCAAAAGAAAATACAAATAAATCCGTTAAATTATTTTCCTCAGATATCTCCTAATTTTAGTAATAATGGAGAACTACTTAGACACGTTGTTGCAAAAAGAATACATATATGCAGACTGTATATAACCTTTCCAAAAACAAACTAATAAGATTAACTCATAGAGCAATCAATATTTTAAGTTTCATCGTATATTTTAAATTCAGCTATTTTAAAATATTATATACAATCACCAAACCTATCTAAAAACAACTCTAAATCTGATGCTTGGTTTGGTGCTGGTTTCAAGTTTTTGATCAAAAAAATTTAAATAATATAAAAATATTATAAGTCCTCCTTTTAACTACCATATAAACAAAAATGATCAAATGTATTTAAGAATGAAAACTAAAAGTTTTACTAAACATAAACCACAATAAATAAGTTAAATGATACAATATGTTAAAACATTTTCCCTCGGTTTCATAATGGTTCATACTTTGAAAAAAAAAATTGTTTCTAAGACATACATTTTAGTTTTTAATAGATGTAATAATGGTAAATTGTAAAATTCGAATACATTAATTATGTTTATTGAATTTTGATTAGATAAAAAATATAGAAAATATCTAATCACAAAAAATAAAGTATATATAGTCAAAATTAATAAGTTTTCTTAATATGCGTAAAATTTTTAAAATATACATCATTTTTGAACGAACGAGTATTTAACAACGAATAAAAGTAAAAAACATTAAAAATATGAACAAATATTATTTATTAAATTAAATTAATATATTGATTCCGCGCGAAGCGCGGGCTTACCCTAGTAGCTCATACTTCTGTGTTTTCAAACGTTTAGAAGTTCGACATTTGTCTTTAAATTTTTAATCTTGGTTACTGAAAACAACTCTAGAATATAAATATTTAAACTTGTAATAGTCAATATATCTTGTTGGAATTGTTCAAATTTAATAGGTGGTAAAAAATTACAAAATGTTGTAAAAGGCTTAGAATTTATCGTATTTGGAAATATTATAAATGGAAATACTTTATATCTATAGGAATCGAGAGAGAGAATGTATTATCGAAAGGAAAGGTGTGTTTACAATGAATGAATTCGATCCGTATTTATAGAACGAAATTCACTGTGCAAATAGTAAATTCACTGTACAAATAGTGACAGTGGGCCCCAAATACTGTCTAGATACAGAAAGTAGGTATACCTGCATTTTGACAGGTATACATGTGTTTATACACGTTTTATAACACTCCCCCTTGGGGACCGGTGTCACTATTATTGCTTCCGTAACATATTTGTTGCCTCGTTAAAAACCTTTCTAGGAAAAACCCAGTGGGAAAAACCATAGTAAGGTAAAAAGAGTACAACCTCGGAAGCTCCCCCTCGAATAAGCAGTCATAGATCTTTCTGATGACGCATTCCAATATTATGGACATGTTTCCTGAATACCGAGGTAGGGAGTGATTTTGTGAAGAGATCAGCAGCATTGTCGCATGATCGAACATATCTTACTTCAATTTCTTTATTCTTCTCTAGCTCTTGAGTGTAAGAAAAGAACTTTGGATGTATATGCTTCGTTCTATCGCTTTTGATATATCCTTCCTTCGTTTGAGCAACGCATGCCGCATTATCTTCATATAAAATAGTTGGCTCCATATTTTCGTCGATCCCACTGCTGGAACAGATGTGATGGCTTATTGATCTTAGCCATACACATTCTCTACTTGCTTCATGGAGTGCGATTATCTCCGCATGATTTGATGAGGTCGCCACGAGCGTTTGTTTCTGAGAACGCCAAGATATAGCAGTGCCTCCGATCGTGAAAACGTATCCTGTTTGCGATCGAGCTTTGTGTGGATCTGACAGATATCCTGCATCTGCAAAACCAACCATTTGACCTTTTGAATCTTTAGGATAAAACAAACCTAAGTCAATAGTCCCTTGAAGATAACGGAAAATATGTTTAATTCCATTCCAATGTCTTCGTGTAGGAGAAGAACTGAATCTTGCTAAAAGATTAACAGCAAATGATATATCAGGTCGTGTACAATTTGCAAGGTACATCAGTGCTCCGATTGCACTTAGATAGGGTACTTCCGGACCAAGTATCTCTTCATTTTCTGCAGATGGTCGAAAGATATCATTCTCAACATTAAGTGATCTAACGACCATCGGAGTGCTAAGAGGAGTTGATTTATCCATATTAAAGCGTTTCAATACTCTTTTAGTGTAAGTGGATTGATGCACAAATATACCATTTTCAGAATGTTCAATTTGTAGGCCAAGACAATACTTTGTCTGACCGAGATCTTTCATCTCAAATTCTCCTTTCAGGTAATCTGATGCCTTTTGGATTTCCTTTTGAGTTCCAATAATATTAAGATCATCAACATATACCGCGATTATCACAAAACCGGATGTTGTTTTCTTGATGAAAACGCATGGGCATATAGGATCGTTCACATATCCTTCTTTTGTTAAATGTTCACTGAGACGATTATACCACATACGCCCAGATTGCTTTAACCCATATAATGATCTTTGCAATTTTATTGCACATAACTCTTTCGGTTTGGAACTTAATGCTTCTGGCATTTTAAACCCATCAGGAATTTTCATGTAGATATCGGTATCTAGTGATCCATATAAATAGGCTGTGACGACATCCATTAGTCGCATCTCAAGATTTTTATCAGCAGCTAGACTCATCAGGAATCTAAATGTGATTGCATCCATAACAGGAGAATATGTTTCCTCATAATCAATTCCAGGTCTCTGAGAAAAACCTTGGGCTACCAGGCGAGCTTTGTATCTTGTAATCTCGTTTTTCTCATTTCGTTTCCGAACAAATACCCATTTATATCCAACAGGTTTCACATCTTTGGGTGTGATTACAATGGGTCCGAATACATTTCTTTTGTTAAGTGAATCTAGTTCGACTTGGATTGCATCTTTCCATTTTATCCAGTCATATCTCTTTTGACATTCATAAACAGATGTTGGTTCTGGATCTTCGTTTTCTTCATCTATTTCCTTTGCTAAAAGGTATGAGAAAACATCATCTATATCATCCATCTCTTTCCGTTCCCATATTTTTCTATTATGGATGTAATTAATAGAAATCTCATGATTTTCTTCAGATTCATGATGCTTTGTATTGTCGTTAGATTCATTATCTTCTCTCTCAAGAACATTTTCTGTTATTCTGGAGGTATCATGCCTTTCAACTTCCTTTCGTTTTCTAGGATTTTTATCCTTTGAGCCAAAAGGTCTGCCGCGTTTCAAACGTGTTCCTGATTCACGTGTATCAACTGCCATTTTGCCTTTCTCTGGAATCTCAATGCGAGCAGGAGCATTTGCGGCGGGTATATATGATTTTGTTACCATTTTGGTATCAGCAAATGCATCAGGTAGTTGATTTGCGATGTTTTGTAAATGCATGATACGTCGAACTTCTAGTTCTGACTGTTTCGTAGGAGGATCAAGGTGTAATAAGGATGGCACATTCCATTTGATTTCTTTTCCTACTTTATTGTTATCTCCCCCTAGATTTGGGAATTCTTTTTCATTGAAATGGCAATCAGCGAATCGTGCCGTAAAAACATCACCAGTTTGTGGTTCTAGATATCTTATTATCGATGGAGAATCATAACCAATATATATTCCCAACCGTCTTTGAGGTCCCATCTTTGTACGTTGTGGTGGTGCCACTGGAACATAAACCGCACAACCGAATACTTTTAGATGAGAGATATTTGGTTCTCTACCAGATACTAATTGTAACGGGGAATATCTATGATATGCACTTGGTCTTATCCGAATGAGTGCTTCTGCATGCAAAATTGCATGACCCCATACAGAAGTTGGGAGTTTGGATCTCATAATCAATGGCCTTGCAATCAGTTGCAGTCGTTTAATTAAGGATTCTGCCAATCCGTTTTGCGTATGAACATGAGCAACTGAATGTTCTACTTCAATCCCTGATACCATACAGTAATCATTAAATGCTTGGGATGTGAATTCTCCAGCGTTATCTAATCTAACTCTTTTAATTGGATAATCAGAGAACTGAGCTCTTAATTTGATTATCTGAGTTAGAAATCTCGCGAATGCCATATTTCGAGATGATAATAAGCAAACATGTGACCATCTACTGGATGCGTCGATTAGTACCATAAAATAATAAAATGGTCCACATGGTGGATGTATTGGTCCACAAATATCACCTTGTATTCGTTCTAGGAATCTTGGTGATTCTTTATCAACTTTTGTTGGTGATGGTCTTATGATCAATTTCCCAAGGGCACATGCAGTACATGGCATTTTATTACTCTGATGTATATCTTGGGCTTTTACTGAGTGACCATGTGAACTCTCAATGATTTTACGCATCATTGTAGTGCCTGGATGGCCAAGACGGTCATGCCATAGTATAACATTTTCTGGATTTCTCTTGATAACAAAATGTGATTCTATTACATCAATATAAGTGTGATGTAATCCAGAAGGAAGTTCTGGGAACTTTTCCAAGATTAGATTTTTGCCTGATCTCTCGGAAATTATATATATATACTTCTTGCCATTTTCAGTTGCAGACTGAGTATCATATCCTTGAAGATATATATCTTTGAAACTCAACAAATTTCTTTTAGAATTTGGAGAATATAAGGCATTATCTATGGAAAACTTTGTTCCATTAGGCAACATAAAGTTTGCTTTGCCAATTCCTTCGATCAAGTCTGTAGGACCTGATATTGTGTTTACAGTCATTTTGGCTGACTTTAAGTTAGAGAAAAATCTCTTATCTTTCAGTATAGTGTGCGTTGTGCCACTATCTGGTATGCAAACTTCTCTACCAAGTTGTGTAGTTGTTGTTCCGTTTGTTCTCTTATCCATTTCTGAAATACACAATTAATGTTAATAAAGAAAATAAATTTCATAATAATCATATTGAAATTATACATTCACACAATAATTATATATTAATCTTCCACAAATAACAATTATTTATGGTATAATTGTGGAATTTTAAGAGTCACATGATAGGAAATTAAGCTTCCGGGAGAGCTTTGGAACCAGTCGGACAAGGCATGTGATTCTTCATGAGAAGCTCGTTATTTTTTTCTGCCATGAGAAGTGCCACAATTAAATCTGAAAATTTAGTGTATCCCCGCAACCTATATTGTTGTTGCAGGGTGATGTGGCTCTTGTGAAATGTGTTGTATGTCTTCTCAAGCATTTGAGATTCGGTAATCTTTTCACCACAATATCTCAATTTGGCTACAACCCTTAGTACAACAAAATTGTAATTCACCACTTTGTCGAAATCTTAGAATTTCAGACTTTGCCATTCATCCCGAGCAAGTGAAAGTGTTATATCTTTCTGCTGATCATAACGATCTTTCAGAGACTTCCATAGCTCTTTAGGATTTTTCAAATTGGCATATTCATAAATAATACTTTCATCAAGGTGTCTTCTAAGGAAGATCACCGATTCAGCCTTTTCTTGAGGCGTTGAAGTATTATTCTCTTTAATGGTCTCAGATAAACCAAGAGATTCAAGATAAAGTTCGACATTTGCAACCCACGAAAAGTAGTTGGTACCGGTGGTGTCTAGGGCGTGAAATTAGAGCTTCTCCATGTTTGTTATTAGATTTCTAAAATCAAATAGTAATAAACAACACAGTTAGAATTATTATTTCATTAAATATTTGAAGTGCGGGAATGGTTACAAGAAATAAATTTTATTAGAATTTCAAAATATTTAAAAGCCATTAACATTAATCATGCAAGCAATTACAAGAAAAACTAATGCATAAAAATTTAAATAGACATTAATGCCAAAATTTTCATCGGTAACTCCTCCAAGATAAATCAAATACATAGAAGTAAAAACAAAAATCGCACATAAAATCAAAAATAGCCGAATCATCATTCTTGCAAAGAAAATCGGATGAGAGCGATTTGAAAATATTTGGGAGGAGATGAAATGTTTTGGATGAGTTGAATGAATGAAGGATGAGTATATTTATAGGTAAAAAACACTGTTCATGACCGTTGGAAAAAGGGGAAATTTTGAAAAAAAATTCTTTGTGACCGTTGGGATTAAATTGTTTGATCCAAAAATCAATCTGAAAATATTGTAATATATAATCAATCAGATTTAAGAAATATTTTATTTTATTTTATTCAAGTGATCAAATCCTTTTATGTAATATTTATAATTTAAACGGCGGCTTAGACGACTATGTACAATAAATAAAGTATAAGACGGCTCAATCAATCAATGCTTAATGAATAAAGTATAAGACGGCTCAGCCGATCAATGCATAATGAATAAAATATGAGACGGCTCGGCCGATCAATGCATAATGAATAAAATATGAGACGGCTCGGCCGATCAATGCATAATGAATAAAATATGAGACGGCTCGGCCGATCAATGCATAATAGGTGAATTATAAGGCGGCTCGGCCGACCAGTGTATACTAATATTAATTATAGTAAATTGAAATTAACATTAAAAATAGTACTGGCGGTATACCGACCATTATAACGGGATATATGTGATACTTATGAATTTTACCGAACTGGAGAGTGACTGGGGAATGATCGGAGAGTGATCGTGCTGATAACGTGTTGTAAAAGGCTTAGAATTTATCGTATTTGGAAATATTATAAATGGAAATACTTTATATCTATAGGAATCGAGAGAGAGAATGTATTATCGAAAGGAAAGGTGTGTTTACAATGAATGAATTCGATCCGTATTTATAGAACGAAATTCACTGTGCAAATAGTAAATTCACTGTACAAATAGTGACAGTGGGCCCCAAATACTGTCTAGATACAGAAAGTAGGTATACCTGCATTTTGACAGGTATACATGTGTTTATACACGTTTTATAACACAAAACAAACAAAAAAACTTTTGGGAAATTGTAGGCCCCTGGAAAGGAAAGATGTACAGCATACGAAAATAACTTTGCTTTGCTTCCAATACAATGTCACTAGTCAACAACATGTTCATCCGAACGTACGTTTATGTGTATGTGAGTAAATATTAATACAGTATGAACACAACTGAAGAAACATCATTTTTTTGGTTAGATACTCATTATATGTTCGAATAAAAAGTGATGTTATTATAACAATATCTTAAATCATACGTAGCGATGGGTGCAAGGCTCCTATCAAAAGCATTTTTGAACATTCAAGTCCCCACCTCTTTCAGTGCTACGTGTTCAGCTATTCTTTCAGTTCTCTAATGGACACATGTCCTTCCCTATCTTTGACTTTCCAAGTGTTAATGAAGCTTAGAAGCTAATTAATTACACTATTTAATTTCATACTGTTTCAGATTTGCTCTATTGTTGTATTAGTCCATCTAGATCATATACTTGTTCCTTGCCATATTTTCAACTTTTATTATGATTTTGATTTTTGAATTAGTGCCGTTTAGACATGTTTTACATGAGCGACTATATTACAAGCTTTAGTAGGTTAACTTAATTTAGATCAAATGCGTCAAACGTATCCATCTGTGTAAAAAAAACGTGACAGTCTACCCACAGAAATAATTATAATTTATATGAAATCTAATCATCTATTCCTCCTTGATTCATTAGATTTTATTTTCTTTCGCCAACAACGACCAAGTTACTGACAATTTCAGATTTTCCTTCTCATCTAGGATATTTAAAGATTATTCGCAAGTTGTCAGAACATAATATGAGCTTAAGCTGATGTGGTAGTTGTTTATACACTAATCTCAGTTAGTTAAAGAACAAAATCAAGATTAGTATATACTGGAATAAATCATGAATAAATACAAATGCCAAACACTGAGAAGTTTGGTGGAAGCAGTTTTCTTGAAAGGACCTCTGAACCTTACAACCCATGTATCAATGTATTATTGTGCTAGCTGTCTTGTTGTGTTGCCTTATCTTCACCTTACTTTGCCACCCAGGTTTAAAATCACGTTATGTATATTTTTAGTATTATCAAATTTTTGTTTGTTAATGACAACGGTTGCTTTGTTATTAAAATAAACGTCATTAGTATAATTGGTTATATTTAGTATTACCCCAAACAAGAAAGTTTCGATCTAATTTTTTTTTTTGAAACAAACAATTGTTTAATTTTATTGTTAACTAAGCATGAATGCACGCCTACACCAATAGTCAAAAACAATTAATGGCTCAACGTTGTCAAATAAAAGAACCAACGATTCAATTTTCAATATCTTTTTGCTTAATCAAGTGATATATATATATATATATATATCTTGATGTATTTTTTTGTTTACTTTTAAAAGGCTATATTTTCTTAAAGGACCATTATAATTTTGAAAATAAATTATGGTTTTCTTTACAAAGAAATGATTAAAGTTTGGTGGACATGATATATCAATCCTAAGAAAGTTACAGACTGAGAATGGACTTTCAACTAAAGCGTGCAATATTATCCCCAATGGAAAAAATCACGTTTAGAAAAAACATCTACACATTAACAGTTTAAACTGAAAACGCTCTGATTATATCTTTTTATTTTTTGCACACCTACCCTTTTAGTATTATCAAAACACTTTAGAAAAATCAGGATAAACTAAAGTAAATCAAAAACAAAAATAGTAAGAACCGAAATATGATATAAGAAGATTAAAAGAGACGTTATGTCTCACCTATATTGCCTCTCCTCATTCTTGTCAAAGTCTAGTGTCTAAATCCCCAAGTTTTATATGGCAAACTCTCCCGCCGTTTCCCCGGCCACCTCCGCAGCCGGAGACCCTCGGCGTCGCCTCTCCGCTTCCATGTAAGCACATATCACTCTCTAATTATCCATAAGGTGTTCAACATTAGTTGAAATAACTCGTCTAAAAGTTATGTGTGTGTGTTGTTTATAACTTTTAAGCAGTGAAGCAATATGCAAGAGGAGGTTCCAGAGGAACAGCAAAGGCGGCGGCAGATCGGATATAGTGAAACCGTTTAATATCATCAATTTTCCGACACAAGACAAAAACAGTAGTTGTTGCAGCATGTTTCAGATAGTGAAGGTTCTTTTGTTCATCCTTTTTTCAGCTACTCTCTTCACCATCATATACTCCCCTGAAGCTTATCATCACTCTCTCTCCCACTCTTCTTCTAGGTAGGTTTCTTAATTTTCATTTTTCATCATCATTTATGTAAAGAAAAATATTCTCTGATAACCTTAAAAAAAAATTTATCACAAAAATAGACTTTAAGAAAAAATGATCAAAAGATGTTTTACTAAGTGTGTAAGTATAGATTTATATCATTTGGTTTAACTCATCTAGATTTAGGGTTATGAGTTATCTTCATGAATTTAAACTTATATATATATATATATATATATTAAATATTTTAAAATAAAAATAATTATTTCAGTTATTTTTAAAGATATTTTGGTGACAAAAACTTTAAAAACATTATTTGAGAGAATTGTTATTATGTAAATAGAGTTAGAGATATTTGTATATTAATACGACCATATGTGGAAACTAGATGGATATGGAGAAGACAAGATCCAAGATATGTCTCGGACCTAGAGATAAGTTGGGACGATGTGACCAAAACCCTTGAGAGCGTCCAAGAACGCCGTACGATCGGTATCTTGAACTTTGATTCAAACGAGATCCGACGGTGGAGAGAGGTAGCCAAGACTAAAGACAAAGACGGTGAAGAAAACGTTGTTGAACTGAATATGGACTACGCAGATAAGGGCTTGACTTGGGACGCACTCTACCCAGAGTGGATCGATGAGGAGCAAGAAAAAGAGGTCCCTGTTTGTCCTAACCTCCCAAAGATCAAAGTACCTACAACAAGACTTGATCTGATCGTTGTGAAGCTTCCTTGTCGGAAAGAAGGAAACTGGTCAAGAGATGTCGGGAGATTGCATCTCCAGATGGCGGCTGCAACGGTGGCTGCTTCGGCGAAAGGGTTTTTCAGAGGTCACGTGATGTTTGTCTCGAGATGTTTCCCGGTTCCGAATCTGTTTCGGTGTAAGGATCTAGTGTTCAGGAGAGGCGATGTTTGGTTGTATAAACCTAATCTTGATACCTTGAGAGACAAGCTTCAGCTTCCTATAGGTTCTTGTGAGCTCTCTCTTCCTCTCGGCATCAAAGGTGAAACATAGAATCTCTAATTTGCTTCTTTGGTTTTGAATATTAATTAGAGAAATACTCTAAAATATAAGGAAATTATCAAAAGTACCACTTCTTTGTACCACTTTTTATTTTTATCTTAATCACTTTTATCTTTATTTTTGAAGAGAAAAATACACGCTTATAACCATTGGGTTAATTAATCTAAGACTTAAGGTTTAGAATTAAGGGGTGGGGGTAAGGTGGGGTAGAGTTTAAGAATGTAAAATTTAGTATTCTAATTAATTTTTTAAAAATGTGTCTTTTAAAAAAATGATATTTATGAAAATGTCTCTTTAATGAAGGTAAAAATGAAAATTGATACAACAAAAGTGGTAAACTTGAAATTCTCCCTAAAATATATTGTATTAAAAAAATGTAAATGTATATTTATATACCATTTGGGTTAACTAATCTAAATTTAGGGTTTAGAATTAAGGGGTGGGGGTAAGGTGGGGTAGAGTTTAAGAATGTAAAATTTAGTATTCTAATTAATTTTTTTAAAATGTGTCTTTTAAAAAAATGATATTTATGAAAATGTCTCTTTAATGAAGGTAAAAATGAAAATTGATACAACAAAAGTGGTAAACTTGAAATTCTCCCTAAAATATATTGTATTAAAAAAATGTAAATGTATATTTATATACCATTTGGGTTAACTAATCTAAATTTAGGGTTTAGAGTTATGGAGTGAAATTTAAGAGATGAGGTATAAAATTAAAATATATATATATATATATAATTTTTTAAAATAAAAATGTCTATTTTGATCATTTTATGTCTATTTTGTAACAAAAACTTAAAAAATATTCATTTAAAAGATTTCTCCTTTTAATTACAATAAGTTAATTAGTAGAAGTTGATAAATACTCTAAAATAGCACTTAAACATACTACTATTCTAAAATACCACCAAAAAAATCTTAAAACAACATTTATTAAAAGTTTAAAATCTTTTTAAGAAAAGTATATTTAAATTTATGTTTAGTGTTCAAAATTTAGAATTTAATATTTAAGAGTGTGTTACGTTAATAGTTTAGAGTAATTTAATCAATTTATTTTTCAATTAATGTCATTTTGGGAATTGTTCCATTTGTATACTATTTAAAATTAAAATGATGTTTTCTGGTTTAGATTTATTTTTATCGGGGATGATTTGATCGATTTTCGGATTCGGTTTATTTGCCAAGACTAGTTATTTTTGTTATAATTTTCTGTTTTGTCTAAGAGATTTGCCCTAAGTTTCTTTTTTTCAACGGATTTTACAGAGAGACCAAGCTTAGGAAACCCTAAACGGGAAGCCTACGCAACAATTCTTCACTCTGCACACGTTTACGTCTGCGGAGCCATCGCAGCAGCTCAGAGCATAAGACAGTCTGGTTCCACAAGAGACCTCGTGATCCTCGTCGACGAAAACATCAGCGGTTATCACAGGAGCGGACTCGAAGCCGCGGGTTGGCAAATCAGGACAATACAGAGGATTCGAAACCCTAAAGCAGAGAAAGATGCTTACAACGAGTGGAACTACAGCAAGTTCAGACTATGGCAACTCACAGACTACGACAAAATCATCTTCATCGACGCAGATCTCTTGATCTTGCGAAACATCGATTTCTTGTTCTCCACGCCTGAGATCTCAGCCACGGGAAACAATGGCACTCTGTTCAACTCGGGAGTTATGGTGATCGAGCCTTGCGACTGCACGTTTCAGCTTTTGATGGACCATATAAATGAGATTGAGTCGTACAACGGTGGAGATCAAGGTTACTTGAACGAGGTGTTCACGTGGTGGCATCGGATTCCGAAGCATATGAATTTTTTGAAACATTTTTGGGTTGGGGATGAAGATGACGTGAGGCGCAAGAAAACAGAGTTGTTTGGAGCAGAGCCTCCTCTTCTTTATGTTCTTCATTACCTGGGGATGAAGCCGTGGCTATGTTACCGTGACTATGATTGTAACTTCAACTCCGATATATTCGTTGAGTTCGCGACGGATGTTGCTCACCGGCGATGGTGGATGGTCCACGACGCAATGCCACAGGTATGATAGTTCAAATCAAATGATGAAAGCTTTGTCTTAAACCCTAATTTACTCATAACCCTTATATCATTTACTATTTTGACATCAAACAGTCATTATATTAATCAAATTTGGTTTGACTAGCATTACATTTATGCTATAAATTAATTTTATATTTATATGCAATTTTTACATTTATTAAACAGTGTGTGATCAATTTAAATTATGAAGATCTTATTGGAAAGTAATTACTTTTTTTTGTATTTTAACTAAAACTACTTATATTATAAAACATAAAGAATATCATCTACGTATGAGAAAATTTCAAGTTTACCATTTTTGTTGTACCACTGTTCATTTTTACCTTTATTAAAGAGAAATTTTCATAAATACTGTTTTTTAAGAGATAATTTTTTTAAAATTAATTAAAATCCTAAATTTTACATTCTTAAACTTTATTCCACCTTACCCCACCCTTAAACTCTAAAACTTAAATCATATATTAATTAATCCAAAGGTTATAAGTGTGTTTTTTCTTCTTAAAAATTAAGAATAAAAGTGATTAAAATAAAAATGAAAAGTGATATAATGAAAGTGTTATTTTTGACAACTTTCATTTATGTTGACAGTTTTTTTTTTCTTTATTAAAATAACACACTAATCCCCAAAATTTTACATATAACATTTTCTTTAGTTATACCAAAATTGAAGTTAGTGATGATGTTTTGTAGGAGCTTCACCAATTTTGTTACCTGCCATCCAAGCAAAAGGCTCAACTGGAATATGATCGCCGGCAAGCCGAGGCAGCGAACTATGTCGACGGCCACTGGAAAATAAGAGTGAAGGACCCAAGATTCAAGATTTGCATCGATAAATTGTGTAATTGGAAAAGCATGTTGCGGCATTGGGGAGAATCAAACTGGACCGACTACGAGTCTTTTGTACCTACACCACCGGCCATCACCACCATCCGGAGATCCTCGCTTCCCGGTCATAACTTGTGACGAGATACACATAAACAAATACATATTAATGAATTTTCATTATATTTTTGCTGTGAGCTTAGGTTAATATCAGATTTATAACTATTTTTCCCATATTTTTCTTTTAAATTGGAATAAAAATGTTTTTTCACGTATCGTATACATCATGTATTTACAGTACATTCAGGTTTTACGTTACTATTTATTTAATATATAAGAATATACATCAGTTGAAAGGCAAAATGATGTTAGCAAAATTCAAATTTTTTTTTTTTTTTTTTTTTTGGTAACTCAGGTCTCCGGACACTATTTGGGCGTCCGACTATCCACCCGAAGGCGGTCCTGGGGGCCAAACGGAAACCATGTTAAATCCGCTGTGGCCAGCACTCGAAAAAATTCAAATTATATATACAGAAAATATAGATTACATACGCTTGTACGTAGTTAAATAACCTAAAATAACAAATGACGTCATTCTCAAGTTTCCAAGTCGTTGTGTAGTTGTATAGCATGTATACATTATACATACGTACAATCTGTATGTGTAAAGATTTTCCTAATTTATTTAGCTTGGAGACATAATTTAGCATCGAAGTTAATTAAAAATGGAAAATCATATTAAAAAGGAAACCGAATCTTACAAAAATCATAAATAATCTTTCGACATTAATGACTGAAAGAGACAGAAGGGGTGCCGAAAATAGAAAATCTCGAATTAGGTTTTGTATATATTGGGAAACATATGAATAAATAATAATAATAATCACAACTCTTTTCATTCAATACACAGTAACCATAAACATGTCTTCTTGTTCTTCGTCTTGGTCGCAAATTCGACAAGACCTCGTCCAAAAAACTTCTTCTTCGAAAGCTACAAGCTTAGCTAAAGACAAGAGACTGTTTTCAAGAAAGCTCAAGAACTTTCAATTCTCTGTGGAATCGAAGTCTGCGTGATCTATTATGGATCAGAAGGAGAGCTTAAGACATGGCCTAAAGACAGAGAGATGGTCAAAGACATGGCTCGAAGGTACAGTCAGTTAAGCGATGTGACGCGGCGCAAAGGACAAGATGATCTTGACCAGTTTCTCAAGAAGATTAATAAAGAGGATTCCAAGAACGACAAGAAGAAGAAACTGAAAGTTGGATCAAGTAACAAGTATCAAGATTGGGATCCGAGGTTTGATAATTGCACTGAGGAGCAGCTCATGGAACTGATTCAGTCCTTGGAGGGTACTCAAACCACACTGCAACATAGGCTTCAAGCTGTTGTTGAATATCAGAGACAGAGGAAGGTTCATTACACTAACATGGCTGGTCAAGAACAGATGATTAATGCCATGAATCATCATATCCAACAACATTCAAATCAAGTTTCAATGGATCAGTATAACCATGGAATCGGTAGGTTACCGCAGCTCCCACTCTCTACACCATCTCTAGCTCAGAATCCGAGTTACTCGAGGTTACTTTGGGAACAAGAAACTGGAATAAATGAAGGGCTGTGCGCGAACATGTTACCCTACATCAACACCAGCTGTGCTAATGTTTTTCCAAACCAGTTTCTTCAGAACTGTTGCAACGTGGAAGATTTTTCTAGCTTACTTGGGGTACAAGAAACTATTAGCAGCAACAACATGAATGGGGAAGATTATTCGGGGTTACTTTGGACGCAAGGAACTGGGATTAACGGGTTGCAGAACATGGACATGTACGGCTACAACACCAATGGTTTTTCGCAGCAGCTTGTTCAATTTCCGGTACAAAGAACACCACCGGTTTTTCAATACATGGATCGGTCATCAGCACACCACCTCTAGGAGATTTGATCCCTGGCCATGCCTCTTATAGCTTACAAGCATATTCTTATTGTTGATGCAATTATCAGTTAAAAACATATTATATTAATCTCTGTCTTGGCAATCATGTCAGAGACTATATCCGTGCTGTATGCGATGTGACTTACTATATTATGTGTGAGTTTGTTTTTGTGTCTATTAATAATATATCTCCATGGGTGTCTCTTTTGGGCTTCTGCTATTCTGAGTTTTGTTATGACAATAGTTACTATTCTGTTCCAACAATAAAGTAAATGTAAGTAGGAGGGTCTGCTGCTGCGGAAGATGATCAGCAATCCGACGAAGCTAGAACTAGAAGCATAGTTTCACAAAGATAATGATAAATATGGCATAGGCAATGAAACCTTTGCCTTGTCTTCAAAATTGTTTGAAGTATTTTTATATAGAGATATACTCTCAAATTATAAAAAGAAAAAAAATATCAAAATTTTTAAAGAAATATTTTAAGTTCCCATAATTTTAGATTCGGCCTTGACGATAATAGTTACTATTCTGATCAACTAGATGAACTAGGCAACACTTTTCCATAACCAAGAGCAGTGGAAAAGTTTATCAACTCTAAATAAATCTTTTATAAAAATGAAATATATTTTAATGTATTTCTCTATAATAACAATCTCTAAATACAAAAGAACCTTATTTTTCCATCTATAAATAGAAGAAAAAATAACAATTTCTATTATAAAAGAATAAATACAGGTAGTTTGTAACAATTTCACCACTAGATACTATTATAGAAGTAGAAATAGCAATAGATTGGAGATAGTTTATCACTTTTGTTCATCATGCTCTCTTCAAGAAAACTACAAAAGATAATTGAAAGAAATACATTCCTTAAATGTAACTTTATCAAACTAATATTGCAAAGTGCAGATTGTTTCTCAAAGAGTATGCAAGCATACATCAACGAATTGTATCGATTGAGCTCTTAACCAGCTTAAACCGGCTTGTACCGTCGCTCCCGCCATTTTAAAATCTCTATCACTGGATTTTACCGGGAATTGAAAAAAAAAATTGGAAACTTTCTCCGTAGTGAATTTGGTATCTGAAACGGAGATGGCTCCGTCGACACCAAAAACCCTAATGGATTATTTCCAACCTCCCAAACGCCTCAAAGTTTCCTCCTTTCCCGCCGTTTCCGCCGCCGGTGGGTCCCGTGGCTTGGATTCTGCAGCAAACTCGCCGCCTCGCGTAACCGTTGCCGACGACTCGTCTGGCCTAACACCAGAGCAAATCTCTCGCTCAGAGTTCAACAAATCCGTAGCCAAATCCAAACGCAACCTCGCCGTCTGCTCCGAGAAGGTCACAAAAGCTAAAGGTTCGTCCTTTTTGTCTCCCATTACTTCATTTACAGTAGCTAGAGCTGGGCAAAAGAGAGACTTTTCTAGGGTTTTACTGTTTAGATTGATTTGGAATTTGGAAATTGTCTGTAGATGAAGGAAGCTGCTATGTGCCATTGACTGAGCTCTTAGTGGAAGAATCATGGCTTAAAGCTCTCCCTGGAGAGTTGGATAAGCCCTACGCTAAGACCCTTTCTTGTTTCCTTGAACGTGAGATCATAGCTGACAGTAAAAGTCCTCAAATTTATCCGCCGCAGCATTTGGTTTTCAATGCTCTAAATACAACTCCTTTTGATCGAGTCAAGGCTGTTATTATCGGACAGGTACATCATTTTGAAGGAACAAGGGTTTTATTGGATTCTTGTTATGGTACTTTAACTTCTGGTTCTGTTTGGTTTTAGGATCCTTACCATGGACCTGGTCAAGCTATGGGTTTGTCTTTCTCTGTGCCTGAAGGAGAGAAGCTTCCTTCTAGTCTTTTGAACATCTTTAAGGAGCTTCAGAAAGATGTTGGCTGTTCAATCCCTCGTCATGGTAATCTACAGAAATGGGCTGTGCAGGTAAGTGGATCTCTTTACTTATTTGTTACTCGGAGAAGATCATGTAATTCATTTTTGACTTCCTCTTTTAGGGTGTTTTGCTGTTGAATGCTGTTCTTACAGGTAATGTTTATCATCGCATGGTGACATTATAAGTATAAGAACTGTCAAAAGTCAAAATCCTGCAAGTCTTCTTACATGTCGGTTACTTTGCCTTGTGATTCAGTAAGGAGTAAGCAGCCTAATTCACATGCGAAGAAAGGATGGGAACAATTCACTGATGCTGTTATTCGAAGTATCTCACAGCAGAAGGAAGGTGTTGTCTTTCTCCTCTGGGGAAGATACGCTCAAGAGAAATCCAAGTAGACTTGTAGTTTCTTTTCACGTCAATGCATCTTTCGTTGTTTATCTTCTGTGAGACTTCAAGCTTTCTTATGACCATTGCAGGTTGATAGATGGGAATAAACATCACATTCTCACAGCAGCTCATCCATCTGGTTTGTCTGCGCATAGAGGCTTCTTCAATTGCAGGTTAGCTCAAGTCCACTATTGTGCTTATGTTGTCCCAACTGCTGAGTGCTTAGTTATCATTAATGTTCCACGTTTGGACAGGCATTTCTCTCGAGCGAACCAGCTACTTGAGCAAATGGGCACTCCCCCTATAGACTGGCAACTTTAATCTCCTAAACCGAGTTAACCAAGACGAAGTAAAGACTGCTCTTGGGAAGCCAACCATTTTTAGCAATTTTAGTGAACAAAGCTTGCAGCTTTAACAGTTCAATGCTTTCCTTTTGTGAATTGTTATGTTATCATGGAAGTCTAGACGACTAGCATCCGTTGTTAAAGGTGTACCTGACTACCTAAGTATCACAAAGTAACTGCAAACTGTATCTTCATTTTGTACGCTTTGAAGAATGGTGTGTATTATATTTGTGCTGCTTAATTCTAGAACTTATTGATGGTGGGATATGTTAAAATTATGGACACGAGTGCGTGAAAGATGGCCAGAAGCTTTGAGCTACCTTAAGTCACTGATGATGATGTGCTACAAGATTTTTGTGGCATGGAAACAAAAATTACTATATTCTATAAACACTAGCTTTCCCAAACGCTCCAGATGTAAGATGTTGCAGGAGGAAACATAACAGAACCTGTCGACTCATCATTCTCCTCTTCTTCTTATGTCTTATGTCTCTTCCTCAAGTTCCTTATAGTTGGCAAGTGCCTTTCAATTGAAAGTGGACATCCAAAAAACGTCAAAAGATTCACGCAGCTCTTTTCACCATCTTCCTCGCTTCCTTGAGAGCTTAAATGGCTTAAGTAAGTTTTGCCCTCATAGATATAGCTAAGCTGTTGCCATAACAAAACACTTAACCCAATGGACAAGGAAAAACTCGCCACAAAGAGGTATAATAGAACAAGGCCTCGAAGAGAGATGAAGATAGCGTTGGATATGTAAGCAAGTACGATACTCTTCACCCCTCTCAGAATCGATACACTATTAGCATGTGATGCATACGCCCCTCCATTTTCTAGGGGTGGCAAGATATGACTCAGGGAATACACACACATAACAGAAGCGTAGATTGTGCTTATAATGGCCGAGATAAGAAAGGCAATGAAGTTTTTGTGATTGCCCGCACCAACACAGTTACCAATCTGCAAATACAACATAAGGAGAGTCATCAGCCTTAAGCTCTTAACCAGTAAATAAGGACACAGGTCAAAGTGTTGATCAACAAGTCTAGTAACTAAGTACTCTATGATTGGTACAACACAAGGAGAGAGTCATTAGCCTTAAGCTCTTAAAGTATTGAGGAAGATTAGAGGAATGTATTAAGAAGTTTGGAACGATAAACTTGGTGCTAAGTCTGTGATTCATATGTGAAACCATGAGACTTACAAAGGGGCAATGATGATCCATATCGAGGACACACATGCCACATGTGCGACAGTGATGGGTTCTAGGTGATTTTGGTTTGGAACAGTAGTGACAAAAGGTATAGTTGTTAAGTGCGCCGTTCCCTACTCCAGGGTGGGTTCCATAAGCAATATCAATAGGTTTCCCCGCGCATTTAAAAGCAACAACCATGAATGTTGATAGTGTTGATATCGCCAGAGACACTGCTATAACAGAATGGAAAATCCCGCAAGCCAAGCTGATTGAAAACACGACTGGATACGCTGCCCAAATCCCACCACCTGTAGTTTATTACCAAAACAGAGTTTATTTAACAGGCAAATATCATTTCTACATTTATGTTATTCTTAGATAGCTTAGAGGAACGTACATATGACAAAGAGCATGAAAACAGCAAGAATAACAACAAAACAGCGGTCACGGATACGTCTCAACCCAAGGCTTCTGGTTTCAGGTCTAACAGGATTCTGATTCGTGATTGCCCCACACCAGCCACACTTGAAAACAGGTGCGTATGATGGAAGAACTAGGTTTAGTCCACAGCCCCAGCAAACTGATTCATAATCTTCGTTTATGGTTGTAACAAAACTCCCCTGGAGACAGAGAAACAAAGTAACAGCTTATAATCTTCAGGGATAAACGCTATTTCTCAGTTGGCTCTTTCAAACCTAACAATTTATTCAATGGTAACTCTAGTATCAATATCAGATGCACCTCAAATGTGTAAACACACACTAACACTAAGACACCCCCCAGCTTCCTGAACTACATTATGTTCCCTCAACATTTCTCTACTAAATATGTGATGATTCTGAACATAAAACCGTCCAATTCATGAAAAGAAAAAGCTCAGATACAAAGGATTTGCATTGCATTGCATCACACATCACTAATCTATAAGACCCTATTGGCATTCAAAAGCCTTGATCTCCTACATCGGTCAATATTGTATTCACATACTCAGGCATTATAAGCAAGAAACATTGCAGTGAAAATGGAGCAGAGAGAGAGAGAGAGAAAGCTCCACAAACCTGGGAAGACTCTTCCATGGCCCCCAGAAGAGTTAACGAGAGTTAAGAATCAAAAGCTCTTCTTTATTGAAGAACCAAACCCTAAACCCAAAAACGTGTTTCCCTCTAAGTCTTGCAATTAATGTATGAAGACAATCCCATCAATCATCTGGTAATGAACAACCACGTTGTCACTGATTCCTCCGTCGGAATATTCGAAAGCTCCAATCTTGGGCGAGGTTCAACTATGAGCTCCCTTAAAGCTACGACCTTTACGAAAAGATTCAATAGGTTGTTTGAACACGAAACAAGGCATCCGATTCTTGACAAGTGTTATATTCACGATCAGATGAAATTGAGACAAACTCAAGTTTCTTCTCTCTCTCTCTTTTGCCCTAACTCTGAGGAACAATCTCCGGTACCGGCGATTTTTTGATTGGAAGAAGAGAAGGTATCTCCAAGTATTTTATTATTGTTTTTCGGTCCCTATATTATGAGTTATTTATGTTATTGGCGAATTTAAAAAAAAAATAGTTTTCTAATACAGCCCGAAAACAAAACTAACAAATTTAAAACACTCAGCTTCCCTAAAACCCTTTAAACACCCAAAACTCTTTTCCGCTCGGAAAACCCTAAACAGCAGCAGTCGCCATGGCCAAGTCTAAGAAAGAATCCGTCACCAAAGTATACTCACCTTTCTCTCCTTCTAGCTTGCTTTTTGTTTGTAATTAATCGAAACTCTGTTTGGTTTCCAGGTCGAAGCAGCAGCACTTGACTCAAAGACGAAGCCCTCGAAGAAAAGTAAAGATTCTTCTTTTTAACTTTTATGTTTATAGCTGTTTCTTGCTTAGTGATTTTGTGTTTTTAGTTGGTGATTTGGCGCTTTGTGGTTTGGTTTACATGACTACATAAGATCCAACAAGATGTTTGTTTGGGTTTTGACTTGGTTGCTTTAGGTAAGAGAGATGCGGAAGTTGATTTGGACATCCCAAAGAATCTCAAGAAGCAGAAGAAGGAGTTGATTCAAGCTGTGGAAAAGGCACCACCACCACCAAAGAAGAAGAAGAAGAAGAAGGTAGGTTCTTCCACCAAGTTTTATTATTATTTTTTTAGTGTCAGTCAAATCAAACTAATACTGTTTTATGCAGGCTCATGTTTCACCAACAAAAACTTCTAAACAAGAAATCAGCTGTGAGGAAAAGGTGCTAGTAATGTTACTTCTTTTATATATAGAATGTAGGATTCTTTATTCTAACTTCAAATCTTTATCTTTTACAGAAAATGGCAGAGGCAGAGCAGAAATCAAATGCAAAACAAGTAAAAAACTCCATCCTCTCTGTGAATTGTCTTCCTTAGCTATGTTTATGTTCTTATGTAATGCTTTTTTTTCTCTTAATCATACAGCCGGAGACGCTAACTAAAGAGACACCAACCTTTAAGGCTCTAGGAGGATCAAATTATAAACTATTTGCTGGAAATCTTTCCTCTCAAACTAAGAAATCTGACTTGTAAGTGCGCATATGGTGTTATTTTTCATCTTGTTCTTCTGATATAATGCTGTTGATTTGTTACTTATTAACTCATAAACAGAGAGAAGTTCTTCAAAGAAGTTGGTGAAATCAAAGATGTTAGAGTTGCTAGGGGATACGGGCATGTTGAGTTTGCTTCTGCAGAAGCAGTTCAGAAGGTAAAGTTGCTATTCTTTACTTTGGAGTCGTTATATAATTGGTGTTGGAATTGCGAATATGTATCATTGGTTGTTTTGGAATATGTAGGCATTGAAACTGAATGGTAAATCATTACGAGGCCGCAAGATTAAGCTTGATGAGTTTAACACGAATCCTGCTCCACAAAGCAGGTGCTTTTTTTTCTTACCTGCCATACCAACATTAACATGTTGTGAAAGTTTTGGTTGATTGTTAACATCGTTTTGATTTGCAGCAATGCTGATGGTAACATCCAGAGAGGAGAAGGAAGCCATGTTAAAACGATTTTGGTTAAAAAAATCGGCAAGTTTGTGGGTGAAGATGAAGTATGATCCTCATCTTTGAAACCATTTTCTTCTACATGTTGCAATAGCTATTTGTGTAAAAACTCTGATGCAAACATTTATAAAATTTTATCTGTTATCAAAAATTGCAGATGAAAACTGCCTTGAGAGATCATTTTAGTGGTTGTGGAGAGATCACAAGGTTTGCTATTCCTTGTGATAAAGTGACTGGAGCTACCAAGGGGTTAGTAACTCTTCTTTGGTGAATGATAACGATAACGATGATGATACATACACTCATGGAACAAATGTTTTCTCAATCTTTCAGGATGGCTTTCCTAGATTTGAATGAGGATGGATTGAGCAAGGCATTGGAACTAAACGGAAGTGAACTGGGAGGACGGAACATAGTGGTGACTGAAGCTAGCACAAGAGGACAGAATGCTGATCGAAATAGTGGACGTGGAAGTAGAGCTGGACGTAGACGTGGACGTCCACTTAGACAACGTAGACGTGGCGCTAAACTTGGCAATGATGACAGCTCCAAGAGAGGACCTGAACGTGGCGATGGTGACCTAGAACACCCAGCAAAGCAAGTGTAATTGCCTCAGCACAAGGTTTGTTCCTCACCTCAGTTCCTTGAAACTTTTGTGCCTTGTAGAATCTCTTCTCATAAGCTTTTGCTTTTGTATTGTCGTTGCAGGGAAGAAGATTGTCTTTGATGATTAGTGAAAGACCTTGGTCCTTTTATTCTATCTTTCAGCCTTTTATTTTTTGCCTAGTTTATGAGAAAAAAACTCAAAAACACTAAGCTTATGTAGACGAGTTGGTTACTAACAAAGTTTTGAATGAATTCCTTGAACTCCTGGCCTCACTAATTGTCATTTTATTATTGGTCGAATTTTTAAAGTTTGATTTTAATATATGAAATGTTTTGTTAAGATTCATACTCTTTAGTCTTTTGTAGGATATTTATATTCACAGATAACGCGAGTAACTCTTTCTATACCTAGAGAGATACTTTTTCCGTTTTATTTTAGTTGTCGTTTTAGACATGAGACGGGCCAATCTGCATCCAATTAGTCCAATGCCTAACGGGTTCAATTTTTTTATGGACTGAACATGTTGGTTTACTGCACATTGTGTATGTATATGTCTAAATTCACCCCGGATAGTTAAGCGGTTTTGCTTGCCAACCCATGAGCCTCTACGTATAATATTTGAAATATGTTTCATTTTAGAATGAGTGTTAAACTCATAGATTCTTTTTATAAATGATATATATTAGATTAAAAACCGTTCATTTTTCTAAAAAAAAGAAGATAAAATCTATTGTATCAGTTAATACAAAACAATCAAAAGTTAAAATGTTGAGATAATTGATTAGAAGATTCGGTTTTTTTTGTTTGATGTAATAATTAGATTCTAAAGTTGCTAAAAAGATTATAAAGATTAATTTGTGTTGTGCAAATATGAAATAAGATTCTTTTTAGATTTTTTTTTTAAATTTATATTTCAAATTACTTAATGTCCATTTTATAGACAATGAAATATTTTCTATGTCTCTAGCTATTCATAATTTTTATATTCTACATGCGTTCAAGTAATCCAACCCACAACATACTTGATTTTATTTTTGTCTGTGCGACCAGCACACTACAGGTTATGGTCTATATATAAGTCCAGACTCGTTCTACTAGTGGGTTACTTGGACATAACCCGTGGACTGTGATCTTTATTGACATCTCTAGCTTGGACATAAGTCCATACATCTATAGAGTAGACTACTGATAACGGATATCACCGATAGCGATATGGACGGTTGACACCGGAAGGTTGTTATCAGAATAAGAGAGAAGAAAATGAGTCTCAACACATCGAGAAAACAATGAAAATACATTTTATCTTTTGATTTCTCTATTATGAAATTTGTATAACACTGTAGCTATTTAAAATTTATGTTCATAAGACACCTCAACACAAACTAACATTTTTGTTTGAAAATAATGTGTATTATTGACTTAAATCAGTAATGGAAAACGCATAAATTTTTTTAAATATAAAAAACTAAAACTCATGATATTTCTCAATTTTATATTTTTTCAGACAGAAGATAAAACATACTCTTTTTTTTATCTGACAAAGAAAACATTAATTGAAAATTTTTAAAGCTTGCGAATCAAGTGTATAAAACAAGCATGCAAAAAGAAATATACTATTTTCTTTAATTGACAAAAAATACTTAAATTAAAAAGTGTAAAGCTTGGGAGTCAAGTGTCTAACCAATCGAAAGTTCTCATCCGAGGGTCACGTGGACGGTTCAGGTCAAATCTCAAATACCCAAATAAAAACATTAGAGACATGTATAAATACTAATCTTCATTGGAAATCCCTAAACACCCAAACTCTTTTCGCAGCAAAATCACTCGAAACCCTAATCGTCTCCAGACAGGAAGTCGCCATGGTCAAGTCTAAGAAAGAATCCGTGACCAAAGTAATGATCTTTCTCTCCTTCTAGATTTTATGTCTTGTTCACTCTCTGTTTTGTCGTCTGAACTTTTGGGGATTGATCTAAACTCTGTTTGGTTTTTGGGGGACTTTCTAGGTCGAAGCAGCACCTGACTCAAAGACGAAGCCATCAAAGAAAAGTAAGAGTCTTTTCTACTTTTATGTTTGTGGGTTTGTAGATGTTTCTTGGATGTTTGGTTCTGGCTTAGTACTTTCGTGTTTCAAGTTATCTGATCGTTATGATCGATGATTGTTGCTTTGTGGTTGTTTGCATGAGTACTTCAGATCCAACAAGATGTTTGGTTTTGACTTGTTTTCTCATGTTTCCTCTGTTTGGATGACGATGAAAGTCGTTATGATTGATGATTAGCGCTTTATAGGTTTTTACATGAGTACTTAGACCCAACAGGATGTTTGGTTTTGACTTTGGTATTGTTTGCTTTAGGTAAGAGAGATGCGGAAGTCGATCTAGACCTCCAAAAGAATCCCAAGAAGCAGAAGAAAGAGGTGATTCTAGCTGAGAAAAAGGCTCCACCACCACCAAAGAAGGTAGAGACCAGTAGTAGTTCTGATTCTGAGGAAGAAGTCAAGGTATAACTTCTTGATGTTGTGTAAAACTTTTGTTAGGTTTGACTTTAAATTACAACAGTGTTATTTGACTACTCACGTCAAATGTATTACTTTTGAACATCCAGACTAAGAAAGTCATTGCCAAGAAACCTTTGTCTAAGAAGGATGACTCATCTTCTGAAGATTCATCTTCGGATGAGGTATTAATCACATCATAATTCTTAAACTTTTTGTTGATGTTAAAGGAATGAACATGCTTAACTTTGCATAATAATTTGTGGTTATAATCAGGAGCCTGCCTCTGTGAAGAAGCAGCCAGAAACCCTTAAGAAAACCAAGGCTGAGAGCAGCTCATCTGAAGATGACTCTTCTTCTTCAGACGAGGTATGAGTTACTTTGTTACAGTGTGGTGAAGTCTTATATCATATGATTAATCTGTAATATTTTGGGATAAATTCTAATTAGGAACCCGCCCCTCCGAAGAAACAACCATCAGTTGTTACGAAAGCCAAGGTGGAGAGCAGCTCTGAGGATGATGAATCTTCCTCAGACGAGGTATGAACTGCATCTCTACATGTTAGAGGGATGTCATATGCTTAAGCTGCGATTTCTTTTTCTGTTACTTTATAATTAGGAACCCGCCCCTGCCAAGAAGCAACCAGCAGTTATTAAGAAAGCCAAGGCAGAGAGTAGCTCATCTGAGGATGACTCCTCATCAGACGAGGTATGAAATGCAGCAGTACATGCTTAGTTCAAACTTTGTGGAATGTCACAGTAATCTGTATATTTGTTTTTCGATAAATTATTATTAGGAGGTCGTCCCTGCTAAGAAGCAACCAGCAGTTGTTAAGAAAGCCAAGGCAGAGAGCAGCAGCTCATCTGAGGATGATTCTTCTTCAGACGAGGTAAGGATTGCTTCATTACTTGTTAGCTCAATGCTATAGAAACTTCATGTCTTATGCTTTAGTTTTGCTTAAGCACATATGCTAAGTTTGAAATTTCTTTTATAAAACATTATCAGGAATCCGTCCCTGCGAAGAAGCAACCAACAACTACTCTAAAGGCTGCGAAAGCAAAGAGCAGTTCATCATCTGATTCTGAGGATGAATCTTCTTTTGACGAGGTAAGGACTGTAAGTAAATTCATGTTAATTAGCTCAATGTTAAAGGAATATCATTTGGTTATTTTGCTGTATTTGTCCGTTGATAAAACATAAATAGGAACCTGCCCCTCCAAAGAAGCAACCAGCAGTTGTTAAGACTAGTGTCAAGCCAGCTGCAAAAGATTCATCATCCTCAGAGGATGAATCTGATGACGATTCAGATGAAGAATCAGAAGATGAAAAGGTTTGGAAGTGAATTGTTACTTGCGTTCAGAAACAATCCGCGGGACAGAAAATTGAACTGTTTGTTTGCTTCATTTTTGTTGTATAGAAAAAGGAACCTGCTACAAAGAAGCTTCCAGCTTGTGCTAAAAGCAAGTCAGATTCAGAATCATCAGAGGAAGATTCTGATGATGAGGTTTGTAGTGACACAGTTTCTAGTTCTTTTTACATTTTATGTCTTTTATTCTGTACACTTACCTAGTTCATAACTTCGCATCACTTGCAGGAAAGTGATGATGAGAAACCTCCTACGAAGAAGGTATGTTCTTCCACCAAGTTATATTCTTTGTTATATTTAGTTGCATAAGTGTCGGTGTCAGGTCAATAAAATTAAACTGTTTGGATTTGTTATGCAGGCTAAAGTTTCACCTACAAAGATTTCTAAACAAGAAAACAGCTGTGGCGAATCTAGTGAGGAGGAGAGTGAAGATGAGAAAGTAACTCCAAAGAAAAAGTTACCAGTAATGTTACTTCTTATATCTCTTTGACAAATATCTCTGTATAGAATGTAGGATGAAACATCTTTATCCTAACTTTAAATCAATCTTGTAATCAAAAACCAGGATACTGATGTTGAAATGGTGGAGGCAGAGCAGAAACCAATTGCAAAACAAGTAAAAACTCCATCCTGCTGGATAAATGTATTGTATTCCTTATGGTTTATGTAATGTTTTAATTCTTAATCTTACAGTCCAAGAAGCCAACCACTCAGGCTCGAGGAGGATCAACTACACTATTTGCTGGAAATCTTCCCTATCAAATTGAGAATTCTGACGTGTAAGTGCACATAAGTGTTGTTTTCTTAATGCTGTTCCGATAGAATGCTGTTTATTTGATACTTGTATCTCATAAACAGAGAGAATTTCTTCAAAGAAGTTGGTGATATCGTCGATATCAGACTTGCTTCAGAACCAGATGGCCGTCGTAAAGGATACGGGCATGTTGAGTTTGCTTCCGCAGAAGCAGCTCAGAAGGTAAGTTTTGCCATTCTTTACTTTGGAGTCGGTTACCTTGGTGTTGGAATGTGACTGGATGTATCGTTGCATGTAGGCATTGGAACTGAATGGTAAACCATTACTAGGCCGCAGTATTCGGCTTGATGATGCTAACGCTAAGCCTGCTCCACGAAGCAGGTACTTTTTTTCTTACCTGCCATAATACAAACATAACATGTCGTGAAGGTTGGCTGTTTTTCTGGACTAATATATCGTTTTGCTGGGATATTTGCAGCAATGCTGATGGCAACTTCCAGAGAGGAGAAGGAAGCCAAGTTAAAACGATTTTTGTTACAAGATTCGATAAGTCTGTGGCTGAATGTGACGTATGATCCTCATCTTCAACTTTCTTTAAACCAATTCTATCTATGATTCAAACAATTTTTTTTCTTTTAAATGAACAATGCAGATGAGAAGTGCGTTGAGAGAGCATTTTAGTGATTGTGGAGAGATCACAAGGATTTCTATACCTTGTGACCAGGAGAGTGGTGCTACCAGGGGGTTAGTAACTCTTCTTTGGTGAATGCTAACAATAACGATGATGATGATGATAGTCATGGAACATATGTTTTGTTAATCTTTCAGGATGGCTTACCTAGATTTGAAGGAGGAGGATGGATACAACAAGGCATTGGAACTAAACGGAAGTGAACTGGGAGGATGGAACATACTGGTGGTCGAGGCTAGACCAAGAGGACAGAATGCTGAAGGGAATAATGGTGGTGATCGTTTCACAACTACTAGACCCGGTCGTGGACCCCCTGGCCGTGGCCCCCCTGGAAGAGGTCGCCCTGGTCGTGGCCCCCCTGGAAGAGGTCCTCCTGGTCGTGGCCCGGGTAGAACACACAGCAAACCAAGTGTACTTGCTTCAGCAGAAGGTTTGTTTCTTCTCTCCTCATCCCTTGGCGTTTTTGTGCCTTGTAGGATTTATCCTCATACACTTTTGCTTTTGTATTGTCTTTGCAGGGAAGAAGATCGTGTTTGATGATTAGTGATAAAGCTTGGCTCCCTATTATTATCTTGTATTTTTCAGTCTTTTTTAATTTCTATTTTGGTTATTACATTAAGAAACACGAAGCTTATATGATGAGTTGGTTACGGTTTTGTCTTTTACTAGTAAAGTTTTGCGGATGTGACATTTTTACTCTTAGAAACTATGAATGAATTCCTTAAACCTTTTACTAATTGTCATTTTACTATTGATCTATTTTTATTTACAGAATTAATCATGCTATTAATAATATGAAATATTTTTGTCAAGATATTTTATTATTTGTGATGTTCTTCTACTCGTTTGTAACATTTTCAGTACAGAGAGTTGGTATTTGAGCAAAATTAAAAATTTTATGCTTAAAAAGCAAATTTAATGTTAAGCTGAGAGATTACAAGACGCACTGTAACTAAGTTTTGCTAGCTCTTGAGCTTAAAGACTCGTTAAACCCTAAACCTTTCTCCCCTCTCTCAGCCGCATTCACACTCTCATACATCTTTCTCAAGTTTCTTCTTCAATTGTCTTCGTTTCTACATGTAAGTTTCTTTACTGTTTATCTTTCCACTATTAGTTCCTTTTCTATCGATAAGAAAAACCAAAGCACTGCGATTTGATAAAAAAAACATAACTTTTACATGTTACAAAACCTTACCCACCTTTTAGTTTGGTAATACAATCCTAAAAGTTTTGGATTTTAGAGAATTGAAAATTGATAACGTTAGAGACTAATGATTAGTATTACAGAACCTGGTGGTTCGGTGGGCTTGCATTGTCTGTTTTGGAACTGTCCCTCTGAGTTGGTTTGGTTAAGTGATTAGATAGCAGACATGGTTGAGCTGGAGAAGAACTCCAGTGAAGAGCTCAAGAAGAGGGTCAGAAAGCGAAACCGTGGGAAGAAGAACGAGCAGCAAAGGGCTGATGATGAAGAAGAGGTGGAGGCTAAGGAAGAAGAAGTAGTAGAAGAAGAAGAGAAGAAGATGGTGGTTGTGACGAAAGGGATAATGACTAATGAGACTTTTGAATCTCTTGACTTATCTGAGCAGACTTTCCAAGCTATCAAGTCCATGGGGTTTGAGCACATGACTCAAGTACCTAAAATCTTGAACCTTCTCTTTCTCATGTTTAGACCAGATTGAATTTTCTTGTGGTATGTTTCTTAAATCATTTGCTTATCATTTAGATTCAAGCTGGATCAATTCCTCCCCTTTTGGAAGGAAAAGATGTTCTTGGTGCTGCCAGGACGGGCTCTGGTAAAACCCTTGCTTTTCTCATACCTGCTGTAGAGCTGCTCTTTAAAGAGCGTTTCTCTCCTCGCAACGGCACTGGTGTCATCGTTATTTGCCCCACAAGGGAACTTGCTATTCAGGTAACTCATCTACAATACTGTCAGTGTCAGTAGATGAGTCCTGTAATAAAAATCTGTGAGTTTCTCATCTTTCATGTAGTTGACTGACTCTTTGAAATTTTGTAAAGTTTGATTGATTATTGTTGTATATGTTGCTGCGGCCTCTCCTCCTCATTTTTCACTGTACTACTTTTGTATATTGCAGACGAAAAATGTGGCGGAGGAGCTACTCAAGCATCATTCACTGACGGTCAGCATGGTTATTGGTGGCAATAACAGAAGGACAGAAGCACATCGTATTGCAAATGGTTCGAATTTTTTGATAGCAACCCCTGGTCGTCTTCTTGACCATCTTCAACACACAAAGGCTTTCGTTTATAAACACCTCAAGGTACTGTCCTTTTCATCGTTTCATTTGGACCGTGTTTGAGAAAGTAGATGTTGAAAACTATTACTGCTGAGCCACACATGGACATCTTTTTCGATAGACAAACAAAACAAGTAAAAGAGCCATAGATGAACTAACTGTATGCAGCAGCTTATTATGTATTCATTGTGCCACCTCTTTGATAGAACTACAGAGGGAAAACTACATAATGTTCGGCTTATAATTAGATTTTTAGCTTGGGCTGTGGTCGTACCAATATATGAAATGTGAGTACTCGATAATTTGTAGATGAATCTAATGGATATTTGTCTTTGTATATGTTCCTATAAATTGCAGTGCCTTGTGATCGATGAAGCTGACAGAATACTTGAAGAAAATTTTGAGGAAGACATGAATAAGATTCTAAAGATTTTACCCAAGGTAAATTACCTCTTTTGGTCTTAATTAAGGTTTAATAAAAGAACTTGATAAGTGCTAGCCTTTCAGTATCATATATTCATTTTTCTTTGCTTTTTTTGTTCTACGTTTTCCTATAAAGTAACATGTCATGGTAGTTCTATATACTCAGCTAAAATCCACTACTGAAATACTTTGGATTTGTGTGTTACGGTTTAAGTTCTGACTATATATATGCAGACTAGGCAGACCGCACTATTCTCTGCCACCCAGACCTCCAAGGTAATTTTCTTTTAGCTGCGGTATTGTCATTATCAGTACTTGCTGTTACTTAAATCATTCTTACTCTAGTGTGAATCGTTGCAGGTTCAAGATCTTGCTCGAGTGTCATTGACGTCTCCTGTTCTTGTTGATGTCGATGATGGTAGACGCAAGGTATGAATCACAAACATTCTGATCATGAAAAAAATTAAGGAGCGATTATACTTAAAATGAGTTTCCAAAACTTTTAGGTGACAAATGAAGGATTGGAGCAAGGCTACTGTGTTCTTCTCGACGTGCAAGTCGGTACAGTTCCATGCCGAAATCATGAAACTAATCAACGTGGATAGCTGTGACATCCATGGAGGACTTGACCAGAACCGAAGGACTAAAACCTTTTTCGATTTTATGAAAGCAGAGAAAGGTATTCTGTTGTGCACTGATGTCGCTGCTCGTGGTCTGGACATTCCTGCAGTGGTACGTATACACACTAGGTTCTCTCATTGATTATAAATACTCAAATAGTATTACTGACATCATATTGTGTTGAATCTTATCATCTGTAGGACTGGATTATACAGTATGATCCTCCAGACAAGCCAACGGTAAGAGGAATACTTTGTTCTTGTTTTTCTATATCCTGTTCTCTATGTTTATGTGCATCTTAGATTGTTTGTTGTTGTTGTTGTTTGCAGGAATATATCCATAGGGTTGGTCGAACAGCTCGCGGAGAAGGAGCAAAGGGAAAGGGCAAAGGCATTGCTTGTCTTGATCCCTGAAGAGCTTCAGTTTATTCGGTACCTTAAGGTATGACTTGTGTTTTAGAATCTTTAAGTGGGTAAACAACCTACTTGTTTATTGATTATACTTGAACCCGCAGGCTGCAAAAGTACCTGTAAAAGAGCTTGAGTTCAATGAGAAGAAGCTTCTGAATGTTCGATCCGCCCTGGTAATAGTCTCTTTTTGTGGGTGAATGACTTTGTATCTGTAGTTGGATTCGTTGTAATAACACCCTTTTTTGGTCTTGTCCTGCAGGAGAAGTACGTTGCCAAGGACTATAATCTGAACAAGACAGCCAAGGACGCGTACCGGGCTTATATAGCAGCATACAATTCACATTCTCTGAAAGACATCTTTAATGTTCACCGGCTCGATCTCCAGGTATTGTTCACGAATTACACATATATAAACCATTGTTCTTGCAAACATATTTTTGTAGGTTTCATATATTTGTTGTAATGGGGATGTCACAGGCGGTTGCTCTGTCTTTCTGCTTCTCGTCGCCGCCAAAAGTGAATCTGAACATAGAAAGTGGAGCTGGGAAGGTGAGGAAGGCTAGGAATCAGCAAGGTCGTAATGGCTTCTCTCCTTACAGTCCCTATGGCAAAGCCAAGTCCACACCCAAAGAGGCATGAAGTGTCTCCAAATGATTAGGACTGCCTGGAAAACCTTTTTTTTTTTTTTGTTTTATAAAAGTTACCAGTTTTGTCACATGAATTAAACTTTTTATTAAATATTTTAAAAGTATATGAGAAATAATCACCAGAATTGTAACTGATGATAACGTAGTCAAACCTGTAAATTTGGTTACATATATATAAACTGGTTCGTATTTAATGAAACCGGTTAATTTAAAATTTGATAAAATTTGGTAAAAACGTAAAAACCAGCCACTAACCTGTAATTCATTACCGGTTGACTTGGTAAAATCCCAAAAAATCTGATAATATTTTAAAATATTTAAATAAAATTTCCATGTACTTCTAATAATATATAAAATTAAATAAGTTATTTTTAGAACATTTCGAACAGATTTTAATCCTTATTGTTATCCAACGACCAGTTCTGAAATGTTTAACATCAGAAATGTTAGTAATTTTCATGATAGATGTCATTATAGCTTTCAAATTTTTGATAAATAAGAATGAGTGAATGATCAGAATAGGTGATGAAGGTAGTTGTATGTATAGCAAAAAACATGTAGAGCTGATTTAGGATCTTTATAAAATTGGAAGCAAATCAAGTAATCTATTTTAAGAATAACAAAATCGCAAATCCATGATAACAAATTCATAAGTAAAATTTTTAATAGATAAATTATCAAAGTAAACTCTAACAAAATTTCTTAACTAAATTTATAATATGGTTTCTAATTAGTATTTTTATATTTTAAAAATAAAAAAATCACAACTAAATCTTGGTGATTACTAAGTTAGATTTATAGCATTTTTAATATATGTCAAATTGGAAATCTGACCTCTTACTAATAATTTCAAAATTTATATCTAGTGAATTAATATTATTGTAATTATTTCTGTATATAAGCAATTATTTGAATATTAATTTCGTTAAGATATTAGATTAACAATAGTTTTTTTGAATTTAAATGATTGGTTTAGAAAATTATCGTTTGAAATCAATTTAGTTGAGATATTAGATATCCTAAATTCTACTTTATGTGTTTGTTGTATAGGTATGACAATACCTATAAATTATCGTTGATTTTAGTATAATATATTATATTACACTTGTGTTTTATTATATATCACCATGCTAAAAACGAAAGGTTACAGAAAACATATTGTCAAATAATATCACATAAAATTAGCTAGAAAGGAAAAAAGAAATAAATTTTGGATTCCGAGTAAATAGGAAATTGTTTTTTTATAAAAGGAAATTATATATATATATATATATATATAATTCTATAAATAGAAACATGTATACATGGAAGGAATTCCACAAATACAAATCTGGCAATGTCTCTGTGATTCTGTCAAATCCCCAAAGCAAAGCTTGTGTTGAAGAAGTCTTTGCGGTTCTGTTTGATTTCCCACAAATCCAGCTTTGTGCCTAATATTGGAGGACTTGGTCACATTTGGACCCTGGTTTACAAATAAGTATCTGGTTCAAATGTTTTTGCGAATTAAGACTCAAAAGTAATGAGGTTGTACAAAAATTGTTCATAGAATATTATTTTTCTTTACATTTTGGTCCCCAAAATAATTTATTTAAGCCTTGTGTATTTTAAAATGCGTTTTAATATTACTACTTCCAAGATCCATGTTTTAGAAAAAAATTATTTTAAAAAGATATATTTTTACTTTTTCAATGTATTAAATATTAATTAATGGTAAATTGTACATTTCAAAAACATAATTATGATTATTGAAGTTATATTGCTTTAAAGTTATGAAAAATAATTAATTACAAAAAATAATGTATTGGTAATCAAAATTACAAATGTTTTTTCATGTGTAAAATTTCTAAGATATATATATATATATATATATATGAAACAAAGAGAGTATTTTTTTCTCTAAAAACTACTTTATTTAATCCAAATAGTTTCCTTGTATTAAAGCATATGCTTGTGTTATTATTTTGTTGCTAATAATTTGATGTGTGACTTGTGCTTTATTCTAGACTTTCTAAACAAATTTAGTAGAACTATAAAGTATTTGGGATGAAAAGATAAAGATGTGTGCCTTTCTTATGATCTATTTTCCTTTATATTAACATCACTATTAATCATACCTACACAACTCTTCAAATTTGCGCCACCCAACCTACCATCGACGACCTCTATTCGAGCCAAACTACTTTATGAAGGTCCAATAACAGCATGTCACTTCATTGGACTGGGGGGGGAGTGAGTGTGGTACCACCTACATGTCCAACCAAAATAAATATCGGCTCGCGAATGCAGACCCAATCTGAAAACTATCGACCGAGCCCCGCTGGACTTATGTCCTTCGACCAAGATCGGTCACGTCGCCGAATACTCGCATCCACGAGAAAGGTGCCACGGTGGGGCTATAGATTAGGGTGGATCATCGCAACAACCTCGTTCAACAGTCCTTTGCCATGAATAATTCGTCTTTAGAATAAATGATGACCCACATAACAGCTATTCTTACAACTTAGTTCGGCAACGAAGGCAAGCGAATGATGAACTTTAATAAGAGCTTCCACCTAACACGAGCTACCTTTGAGTTCATCTTATATAGATAGAATACCAACCATTAATAAGAAACACAATTGGCTAGAGCGAGAAAACTAAACATAATAGAATATAGCTAGTGAGAGAATGAAAATTTAGATCGAATTTAACATTCATTTTGACCTAGTCAGTGAACTGTTAGATTCCAATCTTTAAATTCCGACCTTGTAGTCAAATAACTCCAAAAAGAAAGCTTGGCACTCTTGTACCTTACTATATTTTATTAATATAAAACTACCTAGCTAGCTCATTTAAACGTGTCATCACCTCCTACATTATTTATGAGTTCATACATCTTGTTGTTCAAGCGTCACCCTCGCTTTCAACTGAAAACTGAACATTACTTTGTTTTTATCTCTAAGTCGAACGTCACCTCGTCTTCGTCCCATTGTTTAATGGTGTAACGCCAACGAATTGAGTTCCATCAGAGAGGCTTTCGCTTATCTCCATGGCTTTCTCACAGTTGGCGTTCATGGTGGGTTGATGGTATATAACCCTAGCACAGAGCAGGTCATAAAGTTACACAGGTTCACGAGATTAAGGAATTACCCTCGCACCGAACCTTATGGTTCAACAGTCACGTACAATACACACGCCTTTCATCCATATTATTGGATCCGATTGGGGAACAAAAGCGGAACGAGATTTTTAGCGGTAAGTAGAAGTGTAAAGCGGTTACAAAATAGTGCAAAACAGTAAGAAGAAATAGTCGGAGAAGAAGGTGCAAAAAAAGCTGAGAGCATCGTTTTTACTGTAACTTTTGGTACCGGTTTGTGATTAGTAACAATAAAAATAGTACATCTTTAAACATGATTTTCTGCCAGGAAAAACATTATTCGGCACTTTACTACCAATGCTTCATTTTTCTAAAAAAAAAGAAATGAATTCTGTTGAAGTACAATTCGACATTATATATTAAAAAGAATGTGATTTTCTGGAATAAAAAGGAAGTAATTTTTTGAAAGAAAAAAAATACAATTATTGAATTTATTTTTGCCTAAATTTTCCTAAATTCGTAAAATAATTGTTTTGTTTTTTTTTGCTTAAATTAGTAAATCTCGACTAGTCTTAAAATGGTTGGTCTGTACAGTCTAGTTAATTTTGTTTTCTATATTTGACTAATAAATCATTAGGATAGAGCTAATTTATTCCATATATATTATATTTGGGTGTGATAGTTTAGAGATGCGGATTGAGCTAGCCCAGAGCCATTATTTACAGCTCTAGCAATTATTCGGTTTTTTAAGAATAAATTTTTGATATCCTTGTTATAAACAAATGACGTAGATGCAATAACCATAAGGAGGATTAGACCAAGACAAACCGGATCCGACCATAGGCCATACTCGGCTAGAGAGAGAAACGGCAATGTTCCTAAACCTAATGCACTTTGGTTTATTGTTTATTTATTTAGGAATAGGAATGTTAATGAGGTTTTAATATAATCCTATATATAAATGGTACCATACACGAGTTTAAGTTCCACCGTCTTAACAATCCCACAAATCTATTGTATGTCGGAGTCGAATTTAGGGTTTATGTCGGCCATGAACGCAAGGAGCGAGAAGGCAACGAGGAGGAGAGGAGGTTGTGTAGGAGCCGAAGTAAGTCAGGTCCGATCGCAGTTGATCTGAAGATTGCTAGAGTGACTAGATTGCCTGCGAGGTCGACCCACCAAGAAGCACGAGTCGAATCCGAGGACGAGAGTAAGTTTGATTCGCTCCCTTTTGATCTAAAGATGGCTATAGTGGGTAGATTGGGTGCCAAGTCTGTTATGAAGTTCCGATGCGTGTCAAAGTTTTGGTCTTCCATCATCCGAAGCAGAGGGTTCATCGATTCCTTCTTCTCTATGTCCTCAAAGCAAGCGCAGAGGTTTATGGTAGCTTTGGCTAACGGTATATTCAATGAGGTTGAAGCGAAACTCACCTTTTTCTTCTCGTTTGAGGAGTCTTCTTCTTCTTCTTCTTTGGTACCAAACTTGGAGATGGCAATACCAGTGGGACTGAGTTCCATCAGACAGGATTTCGCTTCTCTCCATGGCTTTCTCACCGTTGGCGTTCATGGTCTGTTGATGGTATGTAACCCTAGCACGGAGCAGGTCATAAAGTTACACAGGTCCACCAGATTCGTGGGATACGATCCTGTTGAAGGTCAACATAAGGCATTGTTTGTGGAATCCATAGATCATTCTGATCATCTAGTACACCACAAGGTGTTAACATTGGGAGGATCATGTCAAGAATGGAGACACATTGAGGGTACCCCTGGACCCTATAGAACCATATCAGTGGGAGTAATGCGTCAATGGTGTCATCTACTATGGTGCTCGTAACTCAAACCCATTTTAAGAATCCAGTTATGGTTAGTTTTGATCTTAGAACTGAGAAACTAAGTTTTATCCAAGCACATGAGCCTCTTGTTCAATGGGGTATGTATTCCATATTTATTGATTACAATGGGAAGCTAGCTTCTATTGTGAGATACCCTTATGATCGTTTCAATAGTTTTGATTTATGGATATTACAAGACCCCGAGAAACATGAATGGTCAAAGCAACATTGCGTGTTTCCCTCCTCGGTGTGGGATTCTGTTGGGGGCTTCGAAATGTCTTTTCCAGGAACCAACCAGGCTGGGGAGATCATTATGGCTCCTCCCACCTTGTCACCTCAGATTGGACCCTTTTACATTTTTTACTACAATGTTCAAACCCAAAACCTCAGAAGAGTTAGGCTCCTAGGCATTGGAGACAATAAAGAGTTTAGACGCTCTTATGGGTTCTTAAAGCAGCGTGATTGTCTTGTCCGTATCGCACCTCAACATGTCCACAGTATTGCCTCTCTTTGATCAAGGAATGTCAAAGAGAGAGCATGGCAAGAGCTATGGTTGTTTTTACTTTTATTTGCAAAGTATCAGCTATTTTGTTATCTTATATATGACTGAAGATTTTGCGTTTCTGTTGGTTTTTTTTTGTTCTTGTTCTTGTTGGGATGAGTTGGAATTCATATGTGATTTTTGATTTCTGGACTAAGATGAAAACAGGTCGAGGGAGACCAATTTTACTTTGGAGATATTTTGTTTTGTTTGTATAAAGCTTTTCTCTTTACTAATAATATACCCCATAACTTTTATCATAAGACTATATGATCACTGATACAATGAGATGGTCTCCGAGTAATGAATTATATTTATTTGTTTAACACTTTGGAAGAGATTTAAATGAGCTTCCTCTTTTTGTGAGTTCAAGAGTCTTTGTCCAATCCGTGATGAGATGTATTGCCTGTTTTATGGCTTTTTTTTCTTTTCTTTGGATGATAATCCTACATTGAAACTGAATGGTAAACATGAGAAATTATGATTTTATAAACACGCTGAAGGGACTGTCCTTTTCATCCTTCCATTTTGGACCCTGTTCTCGTCTTATTTTTGAGAATGATGTTGAAAACTATTACTTTTGAGCCACATGGACATCTGTTTTGATCGACAAACAAAACTAGTAAAGAAGCCATAGCTGAATGAATGGTATACAGCAGCTTCTGATGTATTCCTTCTACCGCCTCTTAGAACTGAATCACTATTTCCGCTTGTTCTCTAGTAATCTTCATCTTCATCTCGATTACTATGATGAATGTACTTGTTATCTTCATTCCACAGGGGCAATCTAAGGAGCGTTGGCCAGGAATCTGAGGATATTGAGAAAAAAGTGCCTCACAAAAGCTATAAAATCATACTGCGGGGTTACCTTATGGAACAAAAAAGACTGTTGTATTCTAATGAAACAAGCAAGGACTACGATTCTCATCTGTTTTTTGTTGTATGAACAACTAAATAAAAAAAAAGAAGGTTAAACAATTCTCTGGAAGATTACTGATTCACTTACAGTATTTGTCAACTGTGAACAAGTATTTACAGGATTCTCTATGGCATAAGATCACTGAAGTCTGAGGCTAATGATTCAAGAGATCACTTGTCAGCTTCGAGACAAGTTACTTTGCGCAGTTGCAGAGAGTAGACTGAATCCCAGCAATCCATGTCTGCTTCTGAATCTTACTCTCGCACTTGAACTCCATCTTTCATGTAAGGCCATGAAGATATCTCGTAGAAGACTCCATAAACAACGCCTTCAGAAGGAACAGAAGCTTCAGACTTACATGTTTCAAGTAATTTTCCTAACTCATGGAAAGATAGAAAATGCTTACATTTGATCTTCCAGAGAATTTGTGGCATACATTGGAAAATGCCCCTCCAGTGTAGACACAAACTGGCTTAAGTCATTGCCCTCCTGTTCAGTATAAGCATCTTAACTAGTGGAACCAGTCTTGGCTCAGGCAGAATAATAGAAGAATAGGATTTACCATTGCGTTCATATAACAGTCAACTGAGGAGTTTATAGTGTATCAATGACATCCGAAACAAAAAAGTTATACAAGAGGTCAAACATGGAAACTTTTGGAAAACATAAAAGGGGCATAGGCAAGACTCGAGGAAGAAAAGGAAAGCTAACACAAGCATGTACCACAAAACCCCTTGCTTCACTATATTGTTGTTGTCATTATCAAGATAATAAATATGAAGAAGAAATTGCTGAAACCTCTGAGTTACTGTAGATACATGTTCTCAAAAAAACCCTTTGACAAATCTATAAATAGTGATCGAAAAAACCTCATATGGCTCAATAATTTTACCCAAACCATGGAACACTCTTCATGTCTTGTTGCTCCCTCAGTTCATTATAGCTTCAAAGATCAGGAGCCTTTGATTGTGCTTCTTCTACCACTGAAAACTCTTTGTTGGAGAGATCTATGTTCCCCGAAATCCTTAAAACCGTATTGTAACCATTGAGAAACTGCAAATGCCTCACCACCATAGCCTTCTTGCATAACCTGTTCAGACAGGAACAGATTATTAAACATCTTATAAAGTAAGTAAGTAAGTAACACAACAAGCATCGTATTTAAACCGTATACAATAAGCAAGTGTCCAGTTGGAGAAAGATCTCCCCCAACCATGTCAAGAAACTAGGCTTCCCCGCTGTAGACACCTCTAGTCCTCTACTCTGTTACGAGTGTCCACAAAACCTTGTGCTTGATGTTTAGTGCTCTTAGTTATATCCATAGATGTCACTCCTATGCATTCCCTACGACTAAAGTTATACCCAAGATTGTAGAAACCCATGAAAGACGAAATCTATTCGATGCAATCCTTTGTCCTATATTATATGACCTCAGTTTCCACATATAAAACCGCACCAAATACCAATTCAGCAAAGTCATACTCTGACGATATGAGCCTCAGCCAAATGAAATCTAAATATATGTTTATAAAGTAATGATACAGCCATTCTGAACTCAAAGCAGGGTCAACGCATAAGATCCTAATCAATGAACACAAATCTCAGAAGGTCCACAGATCCTGATTCTGAAACCGCGATATTCCAAAGAAACTCCGAAATAACAATACCCCCACACCGCAAATCGTATTCTCACACCGGGAATCTGATTTAAAACTGTAAAGAGATCTTGGATCTTCGTTGTCTGTACCACCTAGAAGATATAGCTTTTCTATTTTTATAAATTAATTAATTATTGATAAATAATTTATTTTTAATAAATCTAAGGCTAAAATGGTATTAAATTTAAATTAAAATGGTAATAGGACATTTTCCATAAAGAAAAGCTTATAGACCCCTTTTTTATTATGGGAGAATTTGCCAAATAGCTAAATATGGAGTGTAAATTAGGTAAATGTCATTGATTTTGACATAATGTAATTTTTAACATTTATGCCATAAAATACCCGGTTTTGTCCCTTCTCTTTACATGTACAAAGTAGGGAATAATGTGGCCGATAGAACACAAGGTCAATAACACCTAATAACTATTGTACATAAAAAAAGAGAAGTCATCCACGTATACGTTTACTGACCACATATATATATATACCGGATGTTCTATTCCATATCGTCGAAATAATATAAGATTATAACTCCACTTAAAACCATTAAATACTACATGTAATCCCACTACATATTAGACCCTCCCACATCAGTTAAATTGTATACCCAAACTCTTAATTATTAAAGTTAAACCCTAATTAGTAAAATATAAACCCAAATATAATCTATAAATGTTTTCCCTATATTATTTTAAATGTATCAGCTATAATATTGACCATAAATAGTAAACCTTACACACCCTCTTAAATAATGCAACTCAAGATAAACCCCTAACTACTAAATTGTTCCAGAAATAATAATCAGGGATGCAAATTCGCTTGGTTTGAAAAGTTACATGTGTTCTATTCCATATCGTTGAAGTAGTATAGTACTCCGACCTGACCTTTAACCCCTAGATATTGAAACTTCCCGCAACCGCTAAATACTACACCCAAACTCATAATTAGTAAATCTAAACCCTAATCAGTAAACTATAAACCCAAATATAATCTATAACTGCTTTACTATATTTTTAAAAATTTATCAGCCATAGTATAGAACGGATATATACATAAATATTTCACGTAACATCACTGTTTACTATTATATCACATAATGTCCTCCACGTCACACATTTTTTGACCGCATACATATGCACCCGAGTGTTCTATTCTATATTGCCAAAGTAGTATAGAACTCCAACCATACTCAAAACCTTAAATACTAAATCATACTCCAACTCGTATGATAGACAATCATATTGATCTTTGTAATATTTGTCCAACATCTACAGGAAATGAATTTTATATTATAAACAATCACAAAATGACAAAATGAGAAGTATCAACTTTAAAAATATAACATATTGTTCTATTTCAAAGAAATAGTATAGTCCTCGAGTTCATCTTCTTCATCTTGTTTTTTTTCGAGACATGGCGATGTCTTCTGAGAAAAAAACAGAGTATGGAAAAAACACACAAGCGACACTAGTCATCAATGGTGATAATCAATCATAGAATCTTATTGGTAACAACGATGATAAACTAACCAAAGAATCTTTTGGGTTGATTCAACTTAGATACAGAGAAATCTGGCTAAAACATAATTGATCAATAAAAATTTGAAACTAAAAAGAAAAAATAGAGAAAACATGTTGAATAAGTTAAGTCGGTTGATATAAAGGGTATTTTGGAATATAAGATACAAAATACGTTGAATATCACAGTCAAATTTTTTTTTAGTTATGCAGTGAATTATAAATTGTTTGAAGGCTATACAGCCCAATTTCCCTTTTATTTATTATATAAAGCTTACTTTTGCTAATTAAAACAATTGTGACACATATCAATTATATATTTAAGAATGTGACATGTGTTTAAACTATCACATGATTAAAAACATATTTAGATAATTAAAAAACGAGTTTTTTTTTAAAAATAGTATAGATATTACTTCCCATGTTTCATTATAAGTGTTATTTTAGGTTTTTTACACATGAATTAAGAAAATAATTAATTTTAAATATTTTTCTATATAAAAAATACAATTATCTATACACCTAACCATAATTCAATTAATATAAAAATAAACTAGGTGACCGGCCCGCACCATGTGCCGGCATAAACAGATTCAAATTATGGATTAAGTAGTACAAAGTTTTAGCAGTAACAGATTTTATATCATAAGACCACCGTCTTTGGAGAAAGCATCAGGCACATGAAAATGTTGGTACTCGATATTTTACACGGACGAGATGGAACAAAGTAACTTCAATATCAAGAGGTAGTCGTTCTGGTATGCATAATTATAACGTCCCAAAATAATTTGTGTGTTTAAGAAGATATTTTATTTTTCAAATCTGTAATTAATAGTGTATATTTTTAGAAGTAACATATTTTATATTATCACTAATTAGAATTGTATTGTATATGTGTTAATGGAAACAACTCAAGTATGAAGTATGAAGTTACTTCACATTACTGTATAATTAGAAGTGGTTATTAATGAAAACAGCTCAAGTATGAAATATGAAGTTACTTCACATTACTGTATAATTAAAATATAAGTTAAAAAATAAATTATAGATGTTTAGCTAGAAAATCAAAAAAAAAATAAAGAACTTAAGCTTACTTTGGGTCACGTAACTCTATCAAAAGCCTCATGTTATCTTTTCCTTTGATCATTTTATTTTCCAGATATCCAAAGTTAACTATTTGGCCAATAACATCTAGATAACACAACCAAAAAAAATCAAGAACAAGTATAACAAAAGTGAAAGACTATATAGCAAAGTGTAAGAAACTAACTCACCAACCAAACAACGGCTATCAATATTTCCTTCCAGAATTTTGGTAAAGTCCGCAAAATACTTCTCAAGAACTTCACTTGGAAACTCATCAGCTTTTCCAACAAAAGTTGTTGGATTTAAGTTAAATGTTTATGTTTTTTTCATAAACTCATAACTGTACTCTGTTTTTTCATAAAAGAAATTAGGTTAAATGTTTCTTTTACCACTTTAGTAAGCTTGTTATAAGAATTGTTTATTTTTTTTTAATACTCAATAACAATTATATTATCATATAATCTTTAACTATATCACATATGAAGATCAACTACCTGCAACATATGCAATTTTGATGAACAATTCCACGGATGATTCCACTAAGACTCTCCTCGAAACACTTGGATCGATGAACGGTTCTGCATGTACGACACCCTCGATGAACATACCCACTCTGATGCGACCCTGACCAGCATCATAGACCAAGGTATGAAAATCAGGTACGAACCAGTTTAGGCAACTTATCATCGCTTGGCTTAATGGGCTGTTTATGGGCCTTATCGGTTTGATTCATGAAGTTCTAGACCGAGAGAAGCTAATGGACTTGAAACAAAACATGGGGGCCTTGTTCTCATTCTGAAATCAGTGTTTGAAGTTGTTCAAGAAAGGTCCACAAGAAATTCACATGTCATGGTCGAATAATATAATCAATCTGACGGCAATTCTTTGACCGTCGACCATGCGAAAGGACGAGACTAGCCAAAGAATTGGTTCGACCAAAACTTTCAAAATTTGATCAAGCTTTGGTCTTTTGGTCAAGTCCAACATATTTATCTATTTTTTATTTCGAAGAATAAGTTTAGACCTTTGGTCTGACCAATAGCCTATTATATAAAGGCTAACTATTGTAATTGTTTTGTTCATTCAATATTTTTAATCAAAAACCTTTTTTTTTATTCTTGTTGAATCCTTTGTTCTTAATCGAACAACGTAGCTTATAAGTCGTCAGATTGAGTCATATCTTTGGGCTTAGGAGTTGGAATATCAAAGGTCTTCCGCAGCCCTTGTGCGACATTCGATCCACGTCCCTTGATCGTTTGTGCTTTCTAGCTCATTCGATGGCAAGGTTTATCAAATCCTTCAACCTTAGAGTAATCCTTCAATTTGAGCGTATCATGTGGTATCAGAGGCCACTCTGAGGTTTGGAGTTCTCACAGCCAGACATTAGTAACTCTTCATCTTCTAAGAGATCAACTGTGTCTTTTGGACTGTTGAAAAAGCATGAAGAGAAGGCAACACGCAAAGCACGAGAAGAAAATTGCGAGAATGGAGTACAACTCTTCATCTTCTAAGATATCAGTGTCTCCTGAACTATTAAGAACTATGAAGAGGAGGCTGAACTTAAAGCACAAGAAAGAAAAGTTGCAAGAATAGAGGTACAACAAACGTACAACCGAGATGATAGAACAATATGAGCGTGACCAAGAGGAGGAAGCCAAGAAGTCACGACCTGAGAGAGACAAATGGAAGAAACCACTCAGAAAAGAAGGTAAACGAATCTTTCTTGATTCTGGTTCAATGGGAGTTAAGCCGATAAGTTCAATGAAGGCAGTTAAAAAGCCACAATCGAAACAAGTTGTAGAATCTCCATCGGCTAGTACTGAAGAGAAGAGGAATGAGGGTTTTGAAGAGATGGCTGGAGAGTTTCAAGGCTAAAATCCATCAAAGGATCACAAACCCACGTTCATCGTCAGTGTTGGAAGAAGATCAAGAGGCCAAAGATATTGAACCGGATTATCGATGTTTATGCCCGAGCAGAATCTATGGACGACCAGCCGCATCAAAAGGAAGAACCAGAGGCTGTAAGTTTTATCTTGGATGTCCAAAAGGTGGCTGGAAATTGTGGTTGATAGTGAACCAGAAGCTGATCATGAAAAAGATCTCACAACCGCTTATGCTTCAGGTGATATTCTTGGTTCTTTATCAAGTGATAAACTGGTTCAGCCATTTCGTTTGCAAGGAGTACGACCCAGTGGAGCTACTGAGGCTGAAAAGAGTCTAAAACACTTCATCTTTGAGCCTGGAATATGGGCATGTGTGCACAAGCAGAGTAGAAACACCTTGGCCGAGCAAAACCATGTCGGTTCATTCATCCTCCGAAGGTCCGGAATTGAGGACAAATCCTTTTAAACGAGAAGGGAATGATGCGACCCTGACCAGCATCAGCTATAATATTGACCATAAATAGTTAAACCTTACACACCCTCTTAAATAATGCAACTCAAGATAAACCCCTAACTACTAAATTGTTCCAGAAATAATAATCAGGAATGCAAATTCGCTTGGTTTGAAAAAGTTACATGTGTTCTATTCCATATCGTTGAAGTAGTATAGTACTCCGACCTGACCTTTAACCCCTAGATATTGAAACTTCCCGCAACCGCTAAATACTACACCCAAACTCATAATTAGTAAATCTAAACCCTAATCAGTAAACTATAAACCCAAATATAATCTATAACTGCTTTACTATATTTTTAAAAATTTATCAGCCATAGTATAGAACGGATATATACATAAATATTTCACGTAACATCACTGTTTACTATTATATCACATAATGTCCTCCACGTCACACATTTTTTGACCGCATACATATGCACCCGAGTGTTATATTCTATATTGCCAAAGTAGTATAGAACTCCAACCATACTCAAAACCTTAAATACTAAATCATACTCCAACTCGTATGATAGACAAATCATATTGATCTTTGTAATATTTGTCCAACATCTACAGGAAATGAGTTTATATTATAAACAATCACAAAATGACAAAATGAGAAGTATCAACTTTAAAAATATAACATATTGTTCTATTTCAAAGAAATAGTATAGTCCTCGAGTTCATCTTCTTCATCTTGTTTTTTTTTCGAGACATGGCGATGTTCTTCTGAGAAAAAAAATAGAGTATGGAAAAACACACAAGCGACACTAGTCATCAATGGTGATAATCAATCATAGAATCTTATTGGTAACAACGATGATAAACTAACCAAAGAATCTTTTGGGTTGATTCAACTTTAGATATAGAGAAATCTGGCTAAACATAATTGATCAATAAAAATTTGAAACTAAAAAGAAAAAATAGAGAAAACATGTTGAATAAGTTAAGTCGGTTGATATAAAGGGTATTTTGGAATATAAGATACAAAATACGTTGAATATCACAGTCAATTTTTTTTTAGTTATGCAGTGAATTATAAATTGTTTTGAAGGCTATACAACCCAATTTCCCTTTATTTATTATATAAAGCTTACTTTTGCTAATTAAAACAATTGTGACACATATCAATTATATATTTAAGAATGTGACATGTGTTAAACTATCACATAATTAAAAACATATTTAGATAATTAAAAAACGAGTTTTTTTTAAAAAATAGTATAGATATTACTTCCCATGTTTCATTATAAGTGTTATTTTAGGTTTTTACACATGAATTAAGAAAATAATTAATTTTAAATATTTTCTATATAAAAATACAATTATCTATACACCTAACCATAATTCAACTAATATAAAAATAAACTAGGTGACCGGCCCGCACCATGTGCCGGCATAAACAGATTCAAATTATGGATTAAGTAGTACAAAGTTTAGCAGTAACAGATTTTATATCATAAGACCACCGTCTTTGGGAGAAAGCATCAGGCACATGAAAATGTTGGTACTCGATATTTTACACGGACGAGATGGAACAAAGTAACTTCAATATCAAGAGGGTAGTCGTTTCTGGTATGCATAATTATAACGTCCCAAAATAATTTGTGTGTTTAAGAAGATATTTTATTTTTCAAATCTGTAATTAATAGTGTATATTTTTTAGAAGTAACATATTTTATATTATCACTAATTAGAATTGTATTGTATATGTGTTAATGGAAACAACTCAAGTATGAAGTATGAAGTTACTTCACATTACTGTATAATTAGAAGTGGTTATTAATGAAAACAGCTCAAGTATGAAATATGAAGTTACTTCACATTACTGTATAATTAAAATATAAGTTAAAAAAAAAAATTACAGATGTTTAGCTAGAAAATCAAAAAAAAAATAAAGAACTTAAGCTTACTTTGGGTCACGTAACTCTATCAAAAGCCTCATGTTATCTTTTCCTTTGATCATTTTATTTACCAGATATCCAAAGTTAACTATTTGGCCAATAACATCTAGATAACACAACCAAAAAAAATCAAGAACAAGTATAACAAAAGTGAAAGACTATATAGCAAAGTGTAAGAAACTTAACTCACCAACCAAACAACGGCTATCAATATTTCCTTCCAGAATTTTGGTAAAGTCCGCAAAATACTTCTCAAGAACTTCACTTGGAAACTCATCAGCTTTTCCAACAAAAGTTGTTGGATTTAAGTTAAATGTTTATGTTTTTTTTCATAAACTCATAAACTGTACTCTGTTTTTTCATAAAAGAAATTAGGTTAAATGTTTCTTTTACCACTTTAGTAAGCTTGTTATAAGAATTGTTTATTTTTTTTAACACTCAATAACAATTATATTATCATATAATCTTTAACTATATCACATATGAAGATCAACTACCTGCAACATATGCAATTTTGATGAACAATTCCACGGATGATTCCACTAAGACTCTCCTCGAAACACTTGGATCGATGAACGGTTCTGCATGTACGACACCCTCGATGAACATACCCACTCTGATGCGACCCTGACCAGCATCATAGACCAAGGTATGAAAATCAGGTACGAACCAGTTAGGCAACTTATCATCGCTTGGCTTAATGGGCTGTTTATGGGCCTTATCGGTTTGATTCATGAAGTTCTAGACCGAGAGAAGCTAATGGACTTGAAACAAAACATGGGGCCTTGTTCTCATTCTGAAATCAGTGTTTGAAGTTGTTCAAGAAAGGTTCAACAAGAAATTACATGTCATGGTCGAATAATATATCAATCTGACGGCAATTCTTTGACCGTCGACCATGCGAAAGGACGAGACTAGCCAAAGAATTGTTCGACCACAACTTTCAAAATTTGATCAAGCTTTGGTCTTTGGTCAAGTCCAACATATTTATCTATTTTTTATTTCGAAGAATAAGTTTAGACCTTTTGGTCTGACCAATAGCCTATTATATAAAGGCTAGCTATTGTATTGTTTTGTTCATTCAATATTTTTAATCAAAACCTTTTTTTTATTCTTGTTGAATCCTTTGTTCTTAATCGAACAACGTAGCTTATAAGTCGTCAGATTGAGTCATATCTTTGGGCTTAGGAGTTGGAATATCAAAGGTCTTCCGCAGCCCTTGTGCGACCATTCGATCCACGTCCCTTGATCGTTTGTGCTTTCTAGCTCATTCGATGCAAGGTTTATCAAATCCTTCGACCTTAGAGTAATCCTTCAATTTTTGAGCGTATCATGTGGTATCAGAGCCAGTCTGAGGTTTGGAGTTCTTCACAGCCAGACATTAGTAACTCTTCATCTTCTAAGAGATCAACTGTGTCTTTTGGACTGTTGAAAAAGCATGAAGAGAAGGCAACACGCAAAGCACGAGAAGAAAATTTGCGGAGAATGGAGGTACAACTCTTCATCTTCTAAGATATCAGTGTCTCCTGAACTATTAAGAAACTATGAAGAGGAGGCTGAACTTAAAGCACAAGAAGAAAAGTTGCAAGAATGGAGGTACAACAAACGTACAACCGAGATGATAGCACAATATGAGCGTGACCAAGAGGAGGAAGCCAAGAAGTCACGACCTGAGAGAGACAAATGGAAGAAACCACTCAGAAAAGAAGGTAAACGAATCTTTCTTGATTCTGGTTCAATGGGAGTTAAGCCGATAAGTTCAATGAAGGCAGTTAAAAAGCCACAATCAAAACAAGTTGTAGAATCTCCATCGGCTAGTACAGAAGAGAAAAGGAATGAGGGTTTTGAGAGATGTCCGGAGAGTTTTAAGGGTAATATACAACAAAGGATCACAAACCCATGTCCATTGTCAGTGTTGGAAGAAGGTCAAGAGGCCAAAGATATTGAACCGGAATTATCGAATGTTTATGCCCGAGCAGAATCTATGGACGACCAGCCGCATCAAAAGGAAGAACCAGAGGCTGTAAGTTTTATCTTGGATGTCCAAAATGTGGCTGAAAATGTGGTTGATAGTGAACCAGAAGCTGATCATGAAAAAGATCTCACAACCGCTTATGCTTCAGGTGATATTCTTGGTTCTTTATCAAGTGATAAACTGGTTCAACCATTCGTTTGCAAGGAGTACGACCCAGTGGAGCTACTGAGGCCTGAAAAGAGTCTAAACACTTCATCTTTGAGCCTGGAATATGGGCATGTGTGCACAAGCAGAGTAGAAACACCTTGGCCGAGCAAAACCATGTCGGTTCATTCATCCTCGAAGGTCCGGATTTGAGGACAAATCCTTTTAAACGAGAAGGGAATGATGCCGACCCTGACCAGCATCATAGACCAAGGTATGAAAATCAGGTACGAACCAGATAGGCAACTGATCATAGCTTGGCTTAATGGGCTGTTTATGGGCCTTATCGGTTTGATCCATGAAGTTCTAGACCGAGAGAAGCTAATGGACTTGATACAAAACATGGAGGCATTGTTCTCAATCTGAAATCAGTGTTTGGAGTTGTTCAAGAAAGACCCAACAAGAAATTACATGTCATGGTCGAATAATATATCAATCTGACGGCAATTCTTTGACCGTCGACCATGCGAAAGGACGAGACCAGCCGAAGAATGTTTCGACCACAACTTTGAAAATTTGGTCAAGTCTTTGGTCTTTGGTCAAGTCTAACATATTTTTTTTATTTCCAAGAATAAGTTTAGACATTTGGTCTGACCCATACATAGCCTATTATATAAAGGCTAGCTATTGTATTGTTTTGTTCATTCAACATTTTTAATAAAAAACCTTTCTTTTTATTCTTGTTGAAACCTTTGTTCTTAATTGAACAACTTAGCTTCTAAGTCGTCATAGTGAGTCATATCTTCGGGCTTAGGATTTGGAATATCAAGGGTCTTCCGCAGTCCTTGTGCGACCAGTCGATCCACGTCTCTTTGTCGTTTGTGCTTTCTAGCTCATTCAGTACAAGGTTTATTGAATCCTTCAGCCTTAGAGTGATCCTTCAATTTTAGGGCGTATCACACTCCGCAGCAGACGGCCACAACGAACGACTCTGCGTACAGTACTCTGGAACTGTTGATAGTTTGCATCCTAATCTGCAAGAATATTGCGTTGCTTGGGTTCCACTAGGATACAACTCCATGGAGAATTGTTTAATTTATTTATGGCAGATTTTTCACTACCAAGTTTTTTGTAAATATTGACTTTAGTACTATGATTTTGTGATTTTTAATTGAAATGAAATGTTTCTTGTAGTACTTTAATATGTATTAGATTTTGATTCGCGCTTTTACAGCGCGAGATTATACTTTGATAAAAACAATAATATAATAATTTATACATTGTATATAATTTTTTATTAAACTTGTGTACATGGTTTATTTAAATTGTTTTCGTATTTGTGTTAAATTTTTGAATCTTAGAAGAAAATTATATTTGTGATATGCATTAAATTTTTTATTTAATATTTAAAAGTATATGAGAAATAATCATCAAAATTGTAATTTTAGCTTTATTAGTGTTTGTATTTTCGGACTTTCGGTCGAATCGATAAACCTGATGATATGCAGTCAATCCCGTAAACTAGGTTACATATATATAATCTGGTTTGGATTTAATGAAAACCCGTTAATTTAAAATTCATTAAAATTTGGTAAAAACGTAAAAACCAGTCACTAACCTGTGACTCGTTCTCCGGTTGACCTGGTAAAACCCAAAAAAAACTGATAATATTTTGAAATTTTTTAAATAAACTTTTTATGTACTTTTAATAATTATATAAAATTACATAAATTATTTTTAGAACATTTCAAACAGATTTTAATCCTTATTGTTATCCACCGACCTGTTCTGAAATGTTTAACATCAAAAAGGCTAGTAATTTTCATGATAGATGTCAATTATAGCTTTCAAATTTCTGATAAATAAGAATGAGTGAATGATTAGAATAAGTGATGAAGATAGTTGTATGTATAGCAAAAGAGGTGTAGAGCTGATTTTAGGATCTTTATAAAATTGTAAGAAATCAAGTAATATATTTTAAGAATGAAAAAATGGCAAATTCATGAGAACAAATTCATAAGTAAATCTTTAATATGATAAATTATCAAACTAAACTCTAACAAAATTTCTTAACTAAACTTATAAATATGGTCTCTAATTAATATTTTTATATTTAAGTAAGCTTTAAATGACTATCGACACATTTTATAGCAATTCCACATTATAGCAATTGCACATTTTAAATGACTATACAAATTTGTTATGAGAAAATCTTCATTATTTTTGTGACTTTTGTTTTTATTTTTATTTTTGAACTTTGTTTCTCTGAATTTTGAAGAAAATATAATGTGTGCAAGAACAGAAGACGAGAATTTATGAAATCTAATTACACTTAAATACATGGATGAAGAAATAACAAACCTTGCACCCAAAAAAAAAGAAATAACAAACCTGTAAATGAAAGAAAAAAAATTATGAACAAAAAGAAGGAGAAAATGCTTTGTACGGAGGAGATACCAAGACAGAAGAGACGCTTGTGTTTCTTTTTCTTGTTTTTTTTAATAAAAGTTGTGTTAGATATTATTAAGATTTTGTTTGAAAAATTTGTTCTTGTTGTTATTGTTAAATAAATAAATGATTAGCAACATTCTGGTAATAATTTTAATATTGTTAGATTGGATAGTTAATCAATTCACATATACAAAAGATAGTTTTCAAAAAAATATAAATAATGGTATATTTTTCAAAATAAAATCTAATGTAAGTGTATTTCTTCAAATTTCCCCTTATAAAAACCATATTAACAAATAATACAAAACATAATTTGTTGTATTAAACATATTATATTGTATATTGGGATATTACATTCACCGTATTGTCATTGATAATATTTAATGTATTATTCAAAATAAATATACAAAGCCTTGCCAAGTAATCTACGAATAGATTTTTATAATATTAAAATACTATATATAACTCTTCACAAAACAAAACATGATCATACTACTGATATTCTGTGAAATTTTGAAACTATGTGCAAAGTGTATCCACACAGATCAATATAAGGAGGTGATGCAATTCTCCATAGCTCAAGTTTCAGAGTGCAAGCTAATATCTCAGTACCACTACAAGAAGAGAAGTCTAAAGCAAAAACATAAGAAGTCTAAGACAAAAACATAAGAGAAGTTTGACGACAAAACATAACAAGAGCTTCACGAAACGTCGTGTTCAAGTCACTTCCCGTCCTCATCAGAAGCTTCTTCTTCTTCCAAGTTTCACCACTGGCTCCAGGGCACCCTGCCTCCTCATGAGCCTGTACTGTCTGCTCTTCCTCAGCAGCAGCAGCTTCTTCTTCCTCAGTGTCCACCGGCTCCAGCACACCGTGCTCCTCATTCACATGTTCTAGCGTCTTTTCTGATTCACCATCTCCAAACAACTCATCAACTGTCAGACCATCTTCCTCAGTGTTCAAGTAGTGAGTCCACTCCCAGTCATCATCAGCAGCTGCATCTTCCACGTTAATCACCGGCTCATCAGCAGGTGCTTCTTCTTCCAAGTTCAGCAACTGCTCCTCATTCACAAGTCTCTGCTCTTCCTCATCAGCAGCTGCATCTTCCAAGTTAATCACCGGCTCATCAGCAGGTGCTTCTTCTTCCAAGTTCAGCAACTGCTCCTCATTCACAAGTCTCTGCTCTTCCTCATCAACAGGTGCTTCTTCTACTTCTTCTTCACTGATATCAGAAGGATAATTCACTTCAGGTTGGCAAAGATGAGATGGGATACACAGATTTTCTCAAACTTGTTGGAAAACCTTGTGTACTCGAATTGGGACCATCCAGTTCTAACTTTGCCTTTCATCAGTTCATACTTCTGTTTGATGCCTACCAGCTGCGCACCAAAGTAGATGTAGTACTCTTGCCCCTTGCAGTCCATGTCCCCAAGTCCCCAAGCCTTCTGTCAACTTTCTTCTTATCCTTAGCTGGTTTCCTATGCAGAAAAAACCAGTATTCATCTTTTTCAAAATAAGGATACCTTGCTGAATTCCACTGGTTAACAAATACTGTGTCTCGGAGATCACCACCGACAGAAACTTTTACAGCACAAGAAAGCATCGGCTCCTTCCGTATGAAACGCTTGAGCAAAAGGATCACTTCATGACTCTTGGGAGAAAATCGTACATAATCAGGGAGATCTGAAAAAAATATACGCCAAATCAGCTTTCCTTAAATGTCGGCTTCTTCTAAATCAATTCCTAAATAAATGCGACAGATCAACTTTCCTTAAATATCGACACCTAGATGCATTCCTAAAATCAATCATACCTTGTGGACGATTTGGTGCCGCCATATTTGCTCTTGCTCTCCTCTCGCAACAAATCCCTAGAAAAATTTAACGAGGGAAGAATGAGACTAATAGGGTTATAGAAGAGGGTCGGGTTATAAACTGAGGGGAAATCAATTGAAAAACCCCAAAACTTTCTCAAAAGGTTTTAAAAACCCCCAAAACTTCTGAAAAGGTTTAAACACCCCCACGCCAGTCAATAACACAGTTTCATACTAATATTATGTTTTCTTCCACTCCATCAATAATATACTGTTTCATACTAATGCAACTTAGTTCAAGCGAAGACAACAAATAAAAGACCTCTGCAGGACCGATTCGGTCCTCTGCTTTCCCAGCATTTGAAATTTCTGGAGGTTTTAGAAGAGGGCAAGGACTAAAGGTCACTAACTCCTGCAAATCAAAACACAGTTTAAGAAGAACATCAACACAATGACCGAACAATTCATCTATCAGATGCTAAAGAGAGACCTAGGGAGCAGAAAGAAAAGAACTTTTGAAGTCCAAAGACTCAAACGAACCTAATTTTACACCAGCACAGTAGATCACATGAATTCAACCTTGTAAAGTATTATCTTTTTTTATCAGATGAGTATCTTTTAACACTTTAATCCGTACATACAACATCAAGGTCATCAGTTACAGAGGTTACCGTTAAGGAGAGAATCTGGCGAATTAGTAGAAAACATTCACTCAGATGAGATGGAACCTGAATAACCTGCAAATACTTACCACGGTTCAGATAACAATTCATCAGCTGGAGACAAACAGAAGCCTGACATGACATATCTTGTAGTTTCACAAGAAAGCTACAGAAGTGGAAAAGAAATATACAAAGCTGAATCCAAACCTAATGCACGGGAAAAATACCAATCAAGAGCTTCTTTCTTTTTTGGCAGAACACTAGTCTAAGCAACCATCATTCAAAAAGAGCGGATATTAAACTAAACCACAAGGATCTTTACGTTGAATATGCCACCCAACCAGAGCCTACAAAGACGGAAAAGAAAACATTAATCCCAGTATCTATAAGATAATGTGGTGGCTTTTAAGAAAGCTAGAGTGGAAGGAATAGACACGATTTTTAGAAAAAATCATCAGCTTTTACCTCCCACTAAAGCTCATCATTTAGTGCCAACAGCTTAGGTAATGTTGCAGGTTTTTTTCTTCACACTTGTTGCATCAGCAGGGAATACATCCTCAAATGTCGTCTTTAAACAATCCCCATACAAAAAAAAAAAAAGAAAAGTAAAATAAAACCAATTTAGGCAGAGGTCATTCAATAACAAGTGTGTGAAAACCTTGCAGATGAGTAAGCCAACAGAAATAGGATTATCAACCTTCTATCTTATTACATACACCCTCTACAATTGAAACAAAAGAGTTGTGTGTGAAAGTCGCATCAGCAATTCGAACTATATTTGATTCAATCAATTGGCTCTATAAGCATATAGCAAGATGGAGCTAAAACCCCTAATTTATTCAAATTCACAATCGTCAAGAATAATAACCTAGAGTATGAGAAAAAAAGGCGATGACTTTCCAAAAGGGTTTTCAATATCATTCCAGAGAAGAAGAAATTGATCAAAGGGTATTTCAATCATCGAAAAAAAAAATCAAACCTTTGAACTCAGCGTCGTCACCTCCAAACAAACGGCTATCGATTCCAGATCCAAAGGAAGGAAGAGTTGCGCGAAACCAAAAAAAGCTTCAAATATTCATCCACCAGATTACAATTGTGTCTCTGACATGAATTCGAATCCAATCCTGAGGCATCATACCGAAAGAAGCAGCAGAGATCGAACGAAGAAGATTTATTTATGATACAAAGAAAAAGTCAAAATGATTAATATCAGTCCCTTTCTCGTTTTTCTTCTTCTGATACATGACCAATAAGGTCGCCCCACGTGTCCTTCGTTAGATTGTGTTTCTTTGGTTAGATTCTGTACAGAGCTATGCTTCAACTTTTACTAATTACTAGGTAAATATTATTTTCAAATATTAACTATATAAATATTTTTATATTTTTTATTTAAATAATATTTATTCTTTCTTATATTATATATTTACTTATTTTATTTTTTTATTTTTATCAAATGTTAATATTATAATAGATATTTAATGTATTATTTCTATTTCTTATATTGTATATTTACTTTACATTTTTCAGATAATGTTTAATATCGTTTTTCTATTTTTTCCATTTTCTATTTATTTATTATTTTTTATCTTGTATATTTACTTATTCTAATATTATGATAGATGTTTAATGTAATATTTATGTTTCTCATAATGTATGTTTATTTATTCTTATATTTTCTATTTACTAATTTTTTTTTTGTTTTTATGTTAAATGATAATATTACAATAGATGTTTAATATAACATTTCTATTTATTATTTTGTATATTTACTTATTATTTTTTTTATTTTTATATTTATTTATTCCAATATTATAATAAATGTTTAATGTAATATTTCTATTTTTATATTGTATATTTACTGGTTATTTATTTTACTATACACTTTTTTAAATAGATATTTAATTTAGTTTTTTTTTCATTTCTTATATTTCATATTTAATCATTTTTTATTTTTATTATATTATATATTCACTTATTCTATTTTTTCTTTTATATCAAAAGATAATATTATGATAAGTGTTTAATGTATTATTTCTCTTTCTTATATTTTATATTTACTTATTATTTATTTTTTTATATTGTATATTTATTTAATATTTATTGTTTTTTATACTGTATATTTACTTACTCTAATTTTCTTTATTTTATATATATGGTAATATTACGATAGATGTTTAATGTAATATTTCTATTTATATTATATAATTACTTATTTTAGTATTATGATAAATGTTTGATGTAATATTTCTATTTCTTATACTGCATATCTATTTATTCAATATTACAACAGATGTTTAATTTGATATTTTATTCTATATTATATTATATATTTAATTATTATAATATTACGCTAGATATTTAATGTAATATTTGTATTTGTCCTATTGTATATTTACTTATTATTTATTTTACAATACATTTTATTTTACTATATATTTTATTTATTTACTTATTTTAATATTACGATAGATTTTGATGTAATCTTTCTAGTTCTTTTATTGTATATTTATTTATTTTAATATTACAATAGATGTTTAACATAATATTTTTATTTCTTATGTCGTATATCTACCACTACAAGAAAACAGGTCTTTAACGACTACGCATTTGGTTGTTAGTTGGTCGTAATAGGGGCTTTACGACCAGCTAACAACCAATCACGAATGGTCGTTATCGACTAGTCGTAATCACTTTTTCGAGGTACATTGGTCGTAATATTACGACTAACACAATTAGTCGTAAAGTAGATGTACGTGTACGACTAAAAGGCTAAGTCGTAAAGTAGATGTAAATATATTAGTCGTAAACGAGAAGTAAATCATTAGTCGTAAAGTAGAAGTAATATTAGTTGTCCATTGATTGTAAATGTACGACTAACTTACAACGTCTACAGAGGTAAGATAGTCGTAATAGTACGACTAAATTACTTCTTAAGTAGATGTTCATTAGACGTAATTGTACGACTTATTAACATCCGGTATAAAAATTAATTAATTAATTAATTAATTTTGTAATATTTAAATGAAATTTTGAAAAAAATTATTTATTTAAAAATTTGATTAATTTTAAAAAAAATTGAAATCATTCATAAAACCATAATATATACATCCATAAGTTTTTAAGATTCAAAATACAAAAAAATAAAAACCAAAAAAAACTAATTAATTGTTTAGGTTGATCTGATTTAAGAGATCAGCTTCTGCTTGAGCTGCACGCCGATTTAATTCTACTTGCTCTTCTGGAGTAGGGGTGGGGAGGGAGGTCGGACGAAGAGTCTGCCACTGAGTCATAACCGAAGGGTTGATATTTGGTGTTGTCTCGATAAGAATATCGAACATATTCGCCATAGTCTTAAACATGTCCTTGTGGGTGGCTATGGTCTGGTTCGCAGATGACAAAATGATTAATATCAGTCCCTTTCTCGTTTTTCTTCTTCTGATACATGACCAATAAGGTCGCCCCACGTGTCCTTCGTTAGATTGTGTTTCTTTGGTTAGATTTTGTACAAAGCTATGCTTCAACTTTTACTAATTACTAGATGAAACCCGCAGAATATTTTTCAAAACTATAAATCAATAACTTAATTAGTAAAACACTCGTTTATCAGCAACTTATAGTTTTGGTATAATGACCAAACAAAGTTTCTATTTGATATTACCAGCAAAGTATCATCCAATTTTTTTTTAATCGGCAAACGGCTATTTTGTTACTCAAACTTGAGGTGGTATGGGTAACCAGACCGGAATAGAACAACTAATAAAAAATAACTCTCTATAGAAGGATCTAACTGTCTTGGCTAAAAAATCTGAAAACTGGTTGCGCGTTCGAGGAACATAAGAGATTTTGAAGTCCATGAAGCAAATCAGTAGCGTTTATATCCTCTCCAGTTCCGTAGCAAAGCTTGGCCAAGCGTGAGGGTCCTTGATCATAGCAATCAGCTTCTTGCAATCTGTACCGAAGCTCTGGCATGTCGAATGTTGAAGCATATTCTCCATCGCCCATCGCAGTGCTTCTACTTCCGAATGCAACGCTGATTCTCGTCTAGGTATATTTCGTGTTCCCATGAGTTGACGATTCCCACCACTGTCCATCCAGACCCATCCACAGCCACTAAATTGATCATGGCCTGTCTAGGATCCATCTATTAAGCAGATATTACCCAAGCTTAAGACTTGGGATTCCTCGTCATTGTTCCCTTGTATCACTGATGGCACCACCTCGTTTGCAGCAAACCAAGCATGACATTCACTCTCAGCATATCTTACTAGTTCCAGAGGATCCCTCTCTATTCCCCTAAAGAGTTTATCATTTCGAGCCTTCCAAATATACCAAATTATCCAGGGATATGAATCTATGTCTTCTTCAGGTTCAATTATGATGTTCTTCCTCCAGAATAGGTAGTCCATGATCGCATAGATGCTTGGTACTGGAAAGATATCTTGACTCGTTAGAGTTGATGATAGTGCCCAAACTTGTAAAGCAGACAGACATTCAAAAATAGAATGAGTTACAAATTCTTCTGGTTCACCACACCTTGAGCAGTAGTTATCACATCTCATATTCCGCCTTACTAAATTCCTTGTTACTGCCATGTGTCCAGTTAACAATTGCCATATAAGATGGCAAATTTTCTTTGGCGCATTTAGCTTCCAAGCAAAGGCTTGAAGCTTAGTCACACTTGGCTCTAGCACTTCATTTTCATTTTTCTCCTTGAGGAGATTCTGGGCTACCCAATATCCGGACTTGACCGTATATTGTCCATTCTTTGTGTAGTTCCAGCAGAATGTGTTCCGTCGATGGGTCGTACTTATAGCTAAACTCCTAATAAGAGGTATATCGTCAGGGTTGACATATTGTTCCAGCAAGCCAACATCCCATGTCTTTGATTCCTGATTAATAAGATCACTGACCCGCATATTTGGATTCATAATTGGTGCCACAGGTGTAGCTGACCTAGCATGTGTCGTTGGGATCCATGGATCCTCCCACACTTTAACTTCATACCGAGAGTGTATCTTCTGTCTTATCCCCAGTAACAAAAGCTCCTTTGCCGCAGAAATGCTACTCCACACATAAGAAGGATTGTTTACAGAATTTACTCGTAAAGGCGAGCTCATCCTGTAATATATTCCCTTCAGAACTCTGGCCACCAACGAATCATGGTATTGTACTAGTCTGCATAATTCTTTTGCGAATAGAGCCAGATTAAACTCGTAGATCATACGAAATCCAATCCCACCCTCCTCTCTTGGTAAACAAACTTTTTCCCATTTTGACTAGTGTATTCCTCTTTTTGGGGATTAGAGCTCCACCAAAATTGTGCAATAGCACTGGCAAGATTTTCACATATCTCCAATGGGAGAAGGAAAGTAGACATAACATATGTCGGAAGAGCAAGTAGAATGGATTTGATCAGCACCTCTTTTCCCCCTTTCGAGAGCCATCTACATGTCCAGCCATTCACTCTATGCATCAACTTGTCTTTAAAGAAAGCAAAAAATTTGCACTTAGAATCGCTAATATCTTCTGGGATACCCAATTAAGACCCCATCCATATATATATATATATATATATATATATATATATATATATATATATATATTTACGTGTACATTATACATACATATATATTTTACGTATGTACGTTTCATATTTTAAAAATCAGATATCGTTTTTAATTATAGATATACGTGATCTCTAAAATCTGGTTGATTCTCCTCCCCCACCATACTTAATGACTAGTCTTTTGTAGATTAGAATTATATAAGAACTTAATACATGCAAAAAGAAATCGTGATTAAATTAACTTCTTTCCCAAATTAATGTTTTTATTTCTGTATATATATTTTTTTTTAAAATATATAATTTCTATTTTAGTGTCTATGTTTTTGATGCACTTCGTTACATTGCTTTCGTAGTTCACATTCATTTTACAAACATGGTCAAACGTAGGTTTTCCGCTTTAATCTCCCTACCACCCATCTTTATATACATGTATCTATTGCAAATATTGCATGAAGGAAACTTATAATGTTTAAACAAACCATTTATTTGAAATGCATATGGAATTTCTGTAATAAGGATTTTTTTTCAATTACGATTTTACTTCGTATATGAAAGGCTTGTAATCCACCACGCTTGACTTCGTATATGAAAGGCTTGTAAAACCCCCCAAAAGTTCTGAAGGACTCAATTATTTTTGACCAAAATTTACGCCGGTCATGAAAGCTATCATTAAGGATTTCTAATAGAAATTTTACAAAAAAAAAAAACAATACTACACAATCGATCTCTATGAAACCTATCTCAATTTCTCATTATGATGTCCAAAGTAGGCATCAGACTTAATATCCACTATCCGTTATCTGATCTGAGATTCGTTCCAATCCACTCCAAAAAGGATATTCGGGGATCCGGATAGTGATTTCACGGATTTGGATAGTGAAATTTCAGGTCCGGATATGCGGATCCAGATCCGGGCCTACTATATATTTTAAAATATTTAAAATCTAATTATATTTATAAATGTATAATATATATAATTTTATATATAGTAATTAAATTTAATTTTTATTAAATTTTAATGTTTTTTCATTTTTTAAATTTAAATAAAATAAAAATAAATAGTAACTTAGCTAATTTTTAATTTAATTTTAAAATTTTAAAAAATATTTTTAAGCGAATCTGGATATCTGCGGGTATCCGGATTTTAGTCTGGATATCCAGGAAACCCAAATCCAGATCTGAATAGTGATTTTACGGATCCAGCGGATCTAAATATCCTAAAATATCACGGATATCCGCTTCGTCCCACCCCTAGTCCAAAGTCACCAGCATGGGATAACTTTTGTAAAACTCCTTCGCTCTCGTCTTGCCTTCGAATTAAAAATAATCAAACTTGCTTCGAAAATTGTTTGGTCACTGCACCAAAAAAAATTGGTTTGGTCACTCCTTGAGAAGAAGTGTATATGTTCATTGAATCTTTATTTTATAAACATCCAATGGAGTGCCACATATTCACTATCTATTATATAATGTATGAATAAAAATATCGAGACATGTAGGTAGATTGCAAGCATTTAGATAACACTGAACATAAAGCCAAATTTTAATGAATTTGAAATTAACGGGTTTTCATTAAATCCGAACTGGATTATATATATATGTAACCTAGTTTACGGGATTCACTGCATATCATCAGGTTTATCGATTCGACAGAAAGTCCGAAAATACAAACACTGAATAAAGCTAAAATTACAATTTTGATGATTATTTCTCATATACTTTTAAAATATTAAATAAAATTTTAATGCATATCACAAATATAATTTCTTCTAAGATTCAAAACTTTAACACAAATATGAAAACAATTTAAATAAACCATGTACACAAGTTTAATAAAAAAATATATATACAATGTATAAATTATTACATTATTGTTTCTATCAAAGTATAATCCCGCGCTGTAAAAGCGCTAATCAAAATTTAATACATGTTAAAGTACTACAAAAAACATTTCATTTCAATTAAAAATCACAAAATCATAGTACTAAAGTCAATATTTACACAAAATTTGGTAGTGAAAAAACTGCCATAAATAAATAAAACAATTCTCTATGGAGTTGTATCCTAGTGGAACCCAAGCAACGCAATTTCTTGCAGATTATAGGATGCAAACTTATCAACAGTTCCAGAGTACTGTACGCAGAGTCGTTCGTTGTGGCCGTCTGCTACGGAGTGTGATACGCCCAAAATTGAAAGATCACTCTAAGGTTGAAGGATTAGATAAACCTTGCACCGAATGAGCTAGAAAGCACAAACGATCAAGGGACGTGGATCGAATGGTCGCACAAAGGCTGCAAAAGACCCTTGATATTCCAACTCCTAAGCCCAAAGATATGACTCACTCCGATGACTTAGAAGCTACGTTGTTCGATTAAGAACAAAGGATTCAACAAGAATAAAAAAAAAGGTTTTTGATTAAAAATATTGAATGAACAAAACAATACAATAGCTAGCCTATATATAATAGGCTATGGGTCAGACCAAATGCCTAAACTTATTCTTGGAAATAAAAAAATATGTTGGACTTGACCAAAGACCAAAGACTTGACCAAATTTTGAAAGTTGTGGTCGAAAATTCTTCGGCTGGTCTCGTCCTTTCGCATGGTCGACGGTCAAAGAATTGCCGTCAGATTGATATATTATTCGACCATGAAATGTAAATTCTTGTTGGGCCTTTCTTGAACAACTTCAAACACTGATTTCAGATTGAGAACAATGCCTCCATGTTTTGTATGAAGTCTATTAGCTTCTCTCGGTCTAGAACTTCATGGATAAAACCGATAAGGCCCATAAACAGCCCATTAAGTCAAACTATGATCAGTTGCCTAAATGGTTTGTACCTGATTTTCATACCTTGGTCTATGATTCTGGCCAGTGTCGCATCATTCCCTTCTCGTTTAAAAGGATTTGTCCTCAAATCCGGACCTTCTAGGATGAATGAACCGACATGGTTTTGCTCAGCCAAGGTGTTTCTACTGTTCTTGTGCACACATGCCCATATTCCAGGCTCAAAGATGAAGTGTTGTAGACCCTCTTCAGGCCTCAGTAGCTCCACTGGGTCGTACTCCTTGCAAACGAATGGTTGAACCAGTTTATCACTTGATAAAGAACCAAAAATATCACCTGAAGCATAAGCGGTTGTGAGATCTTTTTCATGATCAGCTTCTGGTCCACTATCAACCACATTTTCAGCCACATTTTGGACATATAAAATAAAACTTACAGCCTCTGGTTCTTCCTTTTGATGTGGCTGGTCGTCCATTGATTCTACTCGGACATAAGCAGTCGATAGTTCTGGTTCAATATCTTTGGCCTCTTGATCTTCTTCCAACACTGACGATGAACGTGGGTCTGTGATCCTTTCATGGATTTTAGCCTTGAAACTCTCCAGCCATCTCCCAAAACCCTCATTCCTCTTCTCTTCATTTCTGGCCGATGGAGTTACTACAACTAGTTTCGATTGTGGCTTTTTAACTGCCTTCATTGAACTTCTCGGCTTAACTCCCATTGAACCAGAATCAAGGAAGATTCGTGTACCTTCTTTTCTGACTGTTTTCTTCCATTTGTCTCTCTCAGGTCATGACTTCTTGGCTTCCTCCTCTTGGTCACGCTCATATTGTGCTATCATCTTGGTTGTACGTTTGTTGTACCTCCATTATCGCAACTTTTCTTCTTGTGCTTTAAGTTCAGCCTCCTCTTCATAGTTTCTTAATAGTCCAAAAGACACAGATCTCTTAGAAGATGAAGAGTTTTACCTCCATTCTCGCAAATTTCCTTCTCGTGCTTTGCGCGCTGCCTTCTCTTCATGGTTTCTCAACAGTCCAAATGACACAGTTGATCTCTTAGCAGATGAAGAGTTACGAATGTCTGGCTGTGAAGAACTCCAAACCTCAGAGTAGCTCTGATACCACATGATACGCCCAAAATTGAAGGATCACTCTAAGGTTGGTGGATTGGATAAGCTTTGCACAGAATGAGCTAGAAAGCACAAACGATCAAGGGATGTGGATCGAATGGTTGCACAAAAGCTGCGGAAGACCCTTGATATACCAACTCCTAAGCCCAAAGATATGACTCACTCTGACGACTTAGAAGCTAAGATGTTCGATTAACAACAAAGGATTCAACAAGAATAAAAAAGAAAGGTTTTTGATTAAAAATGTTGAATAAACAAAACAATACAATAGCTAGCCTTTATATAATAGGCTATTGGTTAGACCAAAGGTCTAAACTTATTCTTGGAAATTAAAAATAGATAAATTTGTTGGACTTGACCAAATACCAAAGCTTGATCAAATTTTGAAGGTTGTGGTCGACAAATTCTTCGGATGGTCTCGTCCTTTCGCATGGTCGACGGTCAAAGAATTGTCGTCAGATTGATATATTATTCGACCATGTAATGTAGATTCTTGTTGGGCCATTCTTGAACAACTTCAAACACTGGTTTCTGAATGAGAAAAAGGCATGCATGTTTTGTATCAAGTCCATTAGCTTCTCTCGGTCTAGAACTTCATGGATCAAACCGATAAGGCCCATAAACAACCCATTAAGCCAAGCGATGATAAGTTGCCTAACTGGTTCGTACCTGATTTTCATACCTTGGTCTATGATGCTGGTCAGGGTCGCATCAGAGTGGGTATGTCCATCGAGGGTGTCGTACATGCAGAACCGTTCATCGATCAAAGTGTTTCGAGGAGAGTCTTAGTGGAATCATCCGTGGAATTGTTCATCAAAATTGCATATGTTGCAGGTAGTTGATCTTCATATGTGATATAGTCAAAGATTATATGATTATAATTGTTATTGAGTGTTAAAAATAAACAATTCATATAACAAGCTTACTAAAGTGGTAAAAGAAACAATTTAACCTAAATTCTTTTATTAAAAAACAGAGTAGAGTTTATGAGTTTATGAAAAAAAAAGAAACATTTAACCTAAATCCAACAACTTTTGTTGGAAAAGCTGATGAGTTTCCAAGTGAAGTTCTTGAGAAGTATTTTGCGGACTTTACCAAAATTCTGGAAGGAAATATTGATAGCAGTTGTTTGGTTGGTGAGTCAGTTTCTTACACTTTGCTATATAGTCTTTCACTTTGTTATACTTGTTCTTGATTTTTTTTGGTGTTTTATCTAGATGTTATTGGCCAAATTGTTAACTTTGGGTATCTGGAAAATAAAATGATCAAAGAAAAGATAACATGAGGCTTTTGATAGAGTTACATGACCCAAAGTAAGCTTAAGTTCTTTATTTTTTTCTTTGATTTTCTAGCTAAACATCTATAATTTGTTTTTTAACTTATATTTTAATTATACAGTAATGTGAAGTAACTTCATACTTCATACTTCATACTTCATACTTCATACTTGAGCTGTTTTTCATTAATAACCACTTCTAATTATACAGTAATGTGAAGTAACTTCAAACTTCATACTTGAGCTGTTTTCATTAACACATATACAATACAATTCTAATTAGTGATAATATAAAATATGTTACTTCTAAAATTAACACTATTATTTACAGATTTGGAAAATAAAATATCTTCTTAAACACACAAATTATTTTGGGACGTTGCAATTATGCATACCGGAACGACTTTCTCTTGATTCAAGTGTTTCAAGGAGAGTCTTAGTGGAATCATCCGTGGAATTGTTCATCAAAATTGCATATGTTGCAGGTAGTTGATCTTCATATGTGATATAGTTAAAGATTATATGATAATATAATTGTTATCGAGTGTTAAAAAAAATAAACAATTCATATAACAAGCTTACTAAAGTGGTAAAAGAAAAATTTAACCTAAATTCTTTTATGAAAAAACAGAGTAGAGTTTATGAGTTTATGAAAAAAAACATAAACATTTAACCTAAATCCAACAACTTTTGTTGGAAAAGCTGATGAGTTTCCAAGTGAAGTTCTTGAGAAGTATTTTGCGGACTTTACCAAAATTCTGGAAGGAAATATTGATAGCAGTTGTTTGGTTGGTGAGTCAGTTTCTTACACTTTGCTATATAGTCTTTCACTTTTGTTTATACTTGTTCTTGATTTTTTTGGTTGTTCTTGAAAACAGTAAGCTACAAATACAGAATCAGTAGTAGGCAACGCCTCTTAGCTCAGCAGAACTTGGCTGCTGCATATCCTCAGCTTTTCCTAGAAACACAACTCAGCCTGCAGGGAGAAGAAACAAAGATCAAAATCTGATTTTTATATGTCTGAGTGAACAAAATCGATATCTTGGAGTTGAGCCAATTCATACCATTTCTACGGATAGCTACTTCTCGTATACATCGAACCAGTGAAAATCTTCGTCTCAAGATTACCCTCCAAGTTGACAACAGTGCTGTTGTATAAGAACACGAGATATGTTATCCATCGACACAAACATAAGCTACCAGTTATCTAAACTTTCATCCTTTATTTCTCTAACACGAATCTCAGAACCATGATATAACCTCTGAGAAGAGAACTAACCCGGGCTTCAAGACATATACCACCGTCTTAAGGAGAAAGCATTAGGCACCAGAAAATGTTGGTACTCAAATTTTACACGGATGAGATGGAACAAAGTAATTTCAGTATCAAGAGGTAGTCGTTCCGGTATGCATAATTGGAACGTCCCAAAATAATTTGTGCGTTTAAGAAGATATTTTATTTTCAAATCTGGAATTAATATTGTATAGTTTTAGAAGGAACATATTTTATATTATCACTAATTAGAATTGTATTGTATAAGTGTTGTAAGTCTTATTTTAGGTAAAAATATTATTATGTTTTATTTTTTCGAAAAGTTTATGTAGACATATTAAAAGAAAATGTAATAAAATTGAAAGTATTATCTATAAATTATATCAGGTATGAAGTACTTGATCAAGTATGAAGTACTTGTCTCGATAATGAAAACAACTTCCATTAGAAACCTGCAAAAAAATGTATTTAATTTTGTAAGCAAGTGGACGTGTTACATAATTTGAAAGATTTATTCTTTTCTATTCTTTATCGAACAGAAAAAAATATTAAAGTGACATACGCATGATCGGAATAGTCGGAAAACTGATTGGCAATAAAATACTATCGATCTTCACACTCATCACTACCCATCTGGCAAATTCCAAAAAATAAATAATTGTATCAGTTTATATATATTCTAAAAAAAATTATTGGAAAAAAAGTAGATAACAATTACGTACCCACAATTCAATGTTTGTAGACAACATTCAATGTTTTTGTCTCCGGCTTCCTTTCTTTACCAGTTATGACAGATTTTTAATCCAGATCTCGACTTATCTCTTGAAAGTGCAACGTAGAGCTGACCATGAGAGAACACTGCCTAGGCAGAAACAAACCAACAATTTCTAGTGTTTGACCTTGAATTTTGTTGATAGTCATCGCGAAAGCCAATGTAACCAAAAACTGTCTTCAACACATTTTGAATGGAAACTTTGTGTCCAGGTGGTGTTCAAACATTCTAGGAATCCAAACCTTGTGATATTTACAATAATATTTTTATTTTTAATAAATACTTCATTTTATTATTTTCAAAAATATTATTAGTTGTAGTGAACTGAAACATATATAATTGGTATAAATCTCTAATTTTATATTATTTAAAACAAATTAAAAACAGCACATTTCACAATATTATTGTTAGTTAGTTAAATATCAATATATTGCTTAGTAACATCAAATTTGTTACTTTAGCATCATTTAATAGTGCAACTTTAACTCTCTTTATATATATCAAATATTATTGAAAACTTGTTGCTATACAATATTTTGTAAAATACTATTGTCGTTAGTACTTGTGGTGGCTTGTCTAAATTTGAAGTTCTTCAGTTATTAGTGATTCTTGATAGGGCGATTCTACGTTGATCTTGACTCTTTTTAATAGTCAGTTGCATATAAAATCAAACTCGTATAGGGGAATTGTGAACAAAAATATAAGGGGAGTCTGTTTCAGTTTTGAAAGGTTATACTTTAGTGCTAGATATTGGTGTGAGATGGCTATCTGAGGAATACAGAACTACGTTTTCCACGCTAAGTATTCCAGTTGATGTCTGCTTGCGATAATCTTGTCCTAGTGTGCGTTATAGTAAGCGGCTTGTTCCCGAAACTGTGCATAAGTTCTTTCGCTCGTTGATAATCTCCTTAATAGTCTGACTTTTAACAAAACAGAAGATTTCTAAACTATTTTATGAGATGTTTGGTTATTTAAAAACAATTTTAATTTTCCTCTTGTTTTTGGTTTTATGATAGAAAACAGAAATTTTAACTTTGATTTACAATTGGGAAATTTTTTGGATTTATTTATTCATAAAAAATTTTGAAATCAAATATTATTCTTAATTCTTTTTGTTATAAGATTTGGCACAAAATAGAAGAATACACAATTAAACAGCCTGATCTATTTATTTTTAGATAATGTAAGATTTAGAATAGAAATAAGACAATTACTATCAACTAATATATATTTATCTTTTAATTTAGGATTTTAGAGAAAGGAAAATAGTATTATATATAATATATTTTCAAATCTGATTGTTTTAGATTTGTAAGCAAGGAAAAACTATGATAACACTCTTACTTTTTTACTGTCAAAATTAAATTGCCGTTTTTTGAATTAAATTGGTTTTTTATTTTATCCAGTTTTATCAAAAATTATTTTATATCTCTTAAAATCTCCTTTATTTCGATTTCTGAAAATGATAATACTACAGTTATAAGCTCCCTTTTACGCTTTTTCAGCTTGTTTAAGACGGCACAATTGTGGGTTTTTGTAATATCGTTTGTTTGTTTATGGATTTGTGAAAGAGAAACTATACTTATTAAAACACGCTCGTTACCCTGCTTTTTATAAGCTGTTAAAGTAATTTTAAAATTAATCTATCTTTTTTACAAATTGGTTTTTATATAAATTATCTAAATGTTTTAAAAGGGTTGTAAAATGGAGAAGCTAAACTTGATATCTTTACGTATTGTTAACAACAATATTGAAATTAGCTTTTTTGTCGAAATTCTGATTTTTATAAGAAAAAGCCTGTCACTAAGCACATATATACATTATATATATATATATATTAGATATATTTTGTAATAATAGAATTTTAAAAATGGAACTTATAACTATTAAATACTCTCTCGATTTATATTAAATAATCATTCGTTTAGCAGAGATTGGTTAGCAAAAAGTAAATAATGGCGTTTTCGTTTCAGACCCCGACTTGGAATTTGCAAACATTTATTAATTTTATATTGCATCCACCCCGGCTATAATCATTAAAGAGAAGTTCATTTTTTGTTTCCAAACTATGTGCAGCTCATAGCAAAGGCTTCTCATGTAGGGAATTTGAGACGAGCATTTGATGGTCGATATGTTGGGATTGATTCTTAGAGAATGCGTTTTTGAATCTTCGATCGTGTGTCCTATTTTGACGCGAACAATATTTTTGTATTTAAAAACACCTGATTAGATAGATCTTGCTTGCGCATATTGGATAATCTTTGATTTATCATAATCATCAAAACCCTTTTCGCTTAAGAGTTTGTTGAGATTCTAAAAATATTGCTGAATTTGACCGATAAAAACTTCTTCTATTCGTTCTCCCCCTTGATCTCTGATTATAATTAGTCTGCTGATTAAGGTAATGCGCATGAGAGAGATACCACATGCTTAAAGAATTGATTGTTGAGGCTTTTGAGCGGCGAATAGAAATAAGGAAAACCTTTGTTGTTTGTCCTTTCGAAATGCTTAGGCATGTTCTTTCCTTAGAGAATAATAATAACATTTATGATGAGAAATATCTATCCTTTGTATCTGCTCCTTTTGGCTGAGTAGGAGTTAATGAATTCTCTGTGGTGATTAACTAACACCAAACACACACCAACAAAGAGAATACTTTGATTCGCTTAAGTATGTAAGTATCAAAGTGGGAGATTTGTTTTTGGGTTTTGTTCTGAAAAGTTAGCATTTGTTTGCTGTCTATAATACCAAGAGAGTTCCACCATTCTTTAAGTGCATGAACTGAATACAGCGCTGCAGTGAATTGTTGCATTAGCTCAGGCAGGGGAATTTAATAGCCCATATGAATATCATGCTTTTCGGAGATTCATTACGAGATCATTTCAATCATTTATCCGAAATGAATTCATGCAAACGTAACAGCATGCATAATAGCCTTTGAAGCAATAGTTTGCTGCTTGCGCCGTTTATTGCTTAGGAGCAATTGATTCATTTATTTCCTTCTGTCATTTAATATATTTCAATTTGATAGCCGGCTGCCTCTTTGGGGCATTGGATCACTTCTAAGTTTCAAATTGATTTTGGGGGAGACTTTTCCTCATTCCGGATCAGTCTTATTTATACGATCGTCCAGAGGCTAGTGTCCTAGTTAGTTGATTGAACACTGCGATTAGAATCTGAAGAACGAGGGTGAGGATTTCCTTTTTTTGCGTGGTGCTCTGTTGTGGGTACTTCTTGAGTGTCTTGCTCAAGAAGTTTAAAAGGTTGGTCCTTTGAGAATTCGATTACCCACACATCTTTTTTTAATCAATGATTTATGAATTGAGATGACATGAGGAATTGGCATCTTAGATGTGTTGTTGGAGATCTGATTCCTTGTTGTGTCGGGGTCCTTGGTTTGTGAGCTGGCATTGGATATAGTAGATTGGATTGGGGATAGCATAGAGATTTAAAGGCTTAACCTCGATTATGAAAGCCTGGAGGTGAGGGTTCTCGTACTTGGAGTTTGAATTTTAAGAGGTGGATCTATGAGATAGACCCTGTATACGGCATCTCTGATGATAGGCATTGGATTTGAAGTATGTTTCCTGGATTGTTGTTCTTGCGGATAATTACTTCTAGGAGTTCTTTTGGGAGATTTTTATCTGATTTTGGGCAACTGCATCGTCCTTTCTTTGTTTGCATATTGAAAAATTCGTATTCCATGATCAATGTTGTTGGATGGTTATTATCTCTTTGGGGAAGGTTGTTTGAGTCAAACATGTATTCGATATGGATTCTGATGTTATACTTGGATTGTACTTTCCGTTATTTAATCAAGTATATTGTGGTTATAGTTGATAAAATTGATTCTGAGCGAGGGATTTTGTTTGAGTTAGGATTTTCTGCTGACTGCAGGTCTGGAGATGAAGTGGATGGCCTTTAGAGGATTTTTAAAGGGTAGGGTGGCTTATTAGCTTTAAGGTGTTCGGTTCTGATGATTTTTAATATTCCTTTTTACGAATTCTGTTTGAGGAGGCATTGAAAAAATGTCATTCTAGCATTTAATTTTTCGATTCAGCAAATGATTTGTGTTTGCCTATTTCTCATCCTACGCCTTCGCTTTAGTTATAGGCCTTCTAGCTTCTTCGTTTCTTGAATTGTTGGATCCTATGAAGTCATATTTTGTAATGCTGTGACGACCGAGTGTTTCGACTTTTCGTGAGGTATATCTGATTGTTTTTTTTTACGATCTGGTCCTGTAATTTGTTTTTTTTTTTTTTTTTTATTTTTTTTTTTTTTCGACCACTCAAGACGTCTCATCGGATAGGAGAGTTCACGTTCAGCATTATTATTTATACGAGTAGGTCTTCATCACTCATATTCATGAAAATATTTCGCAGGGCACGAAGATCAAAGCGTTTCAAGGAGCATACATCAGGTAAATCCTTTTTGATTGTTTTGTCCTTAAAGGATCGAATATGGTATTCATCCGATTAAGTTTAACGGGTATTTATGAATTTGCTCTTGCTGCATTAAAATGGCTCGGTTTTCAATTGTTATGCGCAACACGAGTGAACAATTGTTTTTCGAAATGATGATGATTGGGTTCAAATTGAATAATGTTGATTTTTCATCGCTTCGCGGGGAGGCTGACTTCTTGTAGATTTGAATAGGCGACTGAGTAGTTGGGTGGTTTCTCTTCTCTTCCAACAATATCGTTGTTACCCCATCCCATGATCCGGTAGTGAGGTGTGCTCTCTGAGAGATTTTTTTTGTAGAGGAATCTTATATGACGTTGGGTTGCCTTAAAAAGGAATGCTTGGATGAAGAATGAAGTAAAATAACTAAAAAAACTTCGATGATACAGAGCTTTATGCTGAATGAGGGCACTACTGAGATTGAGAGCATGGTTCTTGAATTCGGTATAACGATCTGGTGATCGTAGGTTGTTAAAAGCTTTTTTTGCATGAGGTTGCTCCATAGGCTTGAAGTTGTTTCAAGGTGTTTTAAAATAAGTTAGAGGTTTATATTTCTGTTAGTACATGTCAAACATAAAGTTGTAGAAACGTGTGATGATTTGTTTTTGTGTTTAAAAAAGACGTTGTTTGAACCAGTTCGTGCTTGGTAAGTGTGAATAAAGACTTAACCCGATGAGTCGATCAAGGCTATCGGGCGCTAATTAATTGGAAGTAACTTCTTCTGGCAATAAAGGTCAAGCCAAATTTTCTAACAACACAGTGAAGGTGATATACACTGTGCAGCCATAAGTATTTTCGTAAATGCGGTAGATTCTCAGAATGTTCAGAGAGATAATTGTTTCTTCTTCCTATATGGCTGGAATTGGCTAAATATGGAACTGTGCTGGACTGGATCGATAACTCAATGATTTTCTCGGTATTTGAGGCTGGTTCTTTTGCTAGCTGCGAACACTTTGACAGCAGAACGCTTGCTGGGTTTTTTACAGCCAAAGTATTCCATACGCGATTTACCAAAGGGGAAAGCATAGTTTTGGGTATTGTGGAAAAACAATGTTGCCGGAAATATTAATACTCGAGTTATATAGGGAGAGTTGTTAATTAAATAGCGAAGCAGCGACTTTTCTTTTAGAAAGAGTGAGAAATTATAAAACTGGTGGATTGATATCGATGAGAAGGATCGATGAAGGATGTGATAGTAGATGCATGATGAAGTAAAGTTTGTTTTCTTTAAGATTTTTTGTTTTCTTTTTAGAATTAATAGTCATATAACTAACCAAATGCCTATCAATCAACCATATTTCACAAGTCGAAGGCTCTGGATAAAATATAAATGTTTG
>CAJHQP010002901.1:0-76282 GCA_905132765.1 Moricandia arvensis | reverse complement strand
AAGAAATTTTAGTTTAATTTCGTCCAAAAAGAAGAAATTTTAGTTTAACATGATTTCAACTTTTTGTTCACACAAGTTAAAAACATAAATCTTTCAACCAATTTGAAAAACTGAATGATGGGAATAATTGTACCCTCCCGGTGATTATGGGAATTTGAAAGGAAATTAAAATTGATAACCACTTGATGATGATCTATTTCACTATTTGCAAACAAGTCTTGAGCGGCTAATCAATCTGAATTAGAAAACATTTCATTATATTATACTCTAGTGGATATGCGGATATTAGCTCATTGTTTATGGTCTATTTAAATATTTAATAAGAGAGTTCATCAGTAAGTTACACCTAAATATTAGTCTGATTTTTTCATGATTCGGTGACATCCGTGGTTAATAAAAAATTAAAAAAGATATAATAAGAAAATAGAAAATAGAAAATTATATAATTGGAAATAGGAAAGATGAGTAATATTATAATCAGAAGAAGAAAATGTAGAGGGGTCAACTTGTGAAAGAAAGACAGTGAAGGATAAAACAAAAAGAGACATGGGAACGAAAGAGAGATCCTTTATCAACGCATCATATGTCTCCTTGCACGCGCTTCGTAACGCTTTGAATGTCATTATTGTTGTTTGCTCTCCTCTCCTATCCATTTTTATTTTATTTTTTATTTTGTGGGCTTACCAATTACCATAACATACAAACAAGCATCCTATGCAACACATCATTTGCTTTTTACTTTTTCTAGTAAACATAGATTGAAGTGATACTTATACATCTCACTTGGACCGGCCTTATTCTCTAAGCTCATAAGCTTAGCCCACCTTGTTGGATCCAATTAAAATTGACAAGTTTGAATTAACCAACAAATTTGATAATTGGAAAGTGCTAAAAAAACAAACATTTGCAAGCATAGAAAATCGTCAACACCAACAACAGATAAATCTCATGAAAATATTCACCTGTAAGAGTAAAAACAGATAGACAATCATTATTTTGATATAAGGCTAAGTGATAAGAGATAATTATTGGACAAAACTTAGGATATCAAAAAATATGAAAGTATATTTTTAAGAAAGTTGGCTAACGGAGTAAAAGGATAGAAATCATATGCTACAAGTTTTTTTAGCTAATTAATTCATATTCCCCTTGTTTCAAATCAAATATCATCCTAAAACTTTTTTTCGTCAGTTAAAAAAACAGTTAAATATTCAAAATTCTTTAATTAACTATTAGAATTCTGTTAATATTTTTTTTAAAAATAAATATAAAGGTAAAATAAATAAATTAATGACGTAAATTGCTTTAAATTTTTAATACGATATTTATTTTGTAACAATATTTTTCTCTGCAACGACATTTAAAATGAGATGAAGGGAGTATTTTATAATGATTCTGTTTAATTTATATAATTTTGGTAATTTAGAAGTCTCGTTATCCATCTGGTACATCCATTAACTTCTAAAATTTTATAAGTTTGAAAGTTAAGCCGAGAAATGTTTGCTTTCCTCAAGGGCGTTCCTCTTATACGGCCCTTGGCTCACATTAACATACCTATGAGCCAGCCTAAGGCCTATGAGTGATCAGATTCAGAAGGATGAAGCCACGGAGCAAAAGGGACTGTGAGAAGGAAAAAAATAACGAAAAGACAAAAAAGGCTTTCGTAGTGAGTGCAAACATCTTTTTGGCATTTTTCTAGCAGAAAATAGTATCAAAAGGGTCAAACAAAACATTGAATAAACTGATCACAGATACCCCCAAGTGTGCATTGGTTAAAGATATGACGGAAGCGAATCTAAATCTCCCAAAACATGATTCGTAATAGTCAGCGAGCCCGTGATCTAAAACAGCACCCCGTGTGTGTATGCATACATCACCATACGTATGCATGTATCTATGCACGTACGTATGTTTAACGTTTTGTACATTCACTTTCAATCCCATTCAACTTTTCACGTCAAGTGATTAAACAAAAGAGAGAACAATGATTGGTTTCGAGATAAGTTTTTTACAGTTCCATCACATGGGTCTGGGCAATTTCCGAGAGACGATAAAAAAAAAAAGTTAAAACAACAGAGATCTTCTCAATGAACACTGTAATATATTTTGTTGTCTCATCTTTTTGTCCCTGTCTGGATAAAAACTCTGTTGTAATAATTAGCATGTCTATTTCAAGCATCGGAACAAGTAATAGTAATATCAAATTATTCACACCCATTAATAATACAAATGATCAATGTTATACCTCAAATTAGAGATACACATTCACGTGCTCTATATCATGCTTCAGAAGTTATGTCAAGAGAACTAAGCAGGGACCATTCTTTGTGTAGTTGAATATTTCAGATTTTAAGAGTAAGGACTCACTCAACTACCAAATTCACACGTGAACCCATTTAAAGTCTAGATCTAAATCATTTTTTCTTACTATATGCCAAGCTTCAACATGTTTACACACGTCCCCATCAATCATCATCATCAACCATATGCAGATAGCTTTGAATAAACAAACATGAGAGAAAAAGACTTAACAGAAACAGATGAGGAAACACATTCATTAAGCATCTAAATACTCAAAAGATATTAGTACAAATGGTGTGAGGTTCAGGTCCCTAAACTACTTTCCAACATGTTCTCTAACCGCATTATTACTTAAGATTACACTCCTCTTTTTAAGGATTTTTTATGTTTCGGTTAGTCTGTTAAATTCATCACATTCCTACTTCCACACCATATCATTGGAGCTTGCTTTCTTTGCACTTCATGGAGTGACTTGTACCCACTCGTAGCGTCCAGTGAGGGGCATATCATTCACAATGTCAAAGTTGTACCTGAAGATTTTTGAAACACATGAATGCCCTTCCTCTACTAATGCAGCCAAAAAGAAAACCCAATAGAAAATATTCTTACTTCTCCGTGAACAGCCTCTGCTGTTGCTGCTCTGCATAGGCAAAGAACTCCTCCAGTTCACTAGTTGATGGGACCAAGCTATCTCTGTCCCTTGTGTAATCAGTGGCTGCTGTGCGGATAGACTTAGTGCTAGACCCTGGTGTAACATTGATCTCCACATCCCCAACTAAGTTACAAGGCGTGCTCTCTCTTGTGCTAAAGAAAAACCATTAGAAAATTCAATTAACAATTATCACCACAAAAACACTCAATCAAAAACTGAACATCCAGAGAAAAGAAAGAAACTTGATTTGAGTAAAAAACAAAAGCTAGACTTTATGAGTATATGGTCCCATGGGATACGCTATGCAATAAATAACAAAGAGAGGGAAAGCACACATTGTCCTCTACTGAGAGAAGTTGCCCAAAAAACAGAGAATCCTACAAAAGTATTCCCCAAGTTTGCAAAAACCCACTAGGTCCCATGAACATGACACCACACTACAGTACTTGCATCACACTTATGAGGAAACTCTCCATTTTTTCATATGATCTTATATATTAAAAGCTACTGACAATTTCACAACAACCACTTTAGTAAAAACAAAAACCATGTATTGAAAAAATTAAAGTGAATCTCTATCTCTAAACTCTAATGCATACCACTTCCAATGTCATTAGCTCGAGGACTCAAACTAATTTGCACAAAAGGGGATCATACTTTCACCAACTTAGATATAAATATGATACATTTATGCAAAAAGAAAAGAGCTTTACTACATTGATAGCCTCTGCAATGTGGTACACATGTGACAGACCAACAATAACTCTGAAATGTCTAATCTAACACCACAAAGAGACCGAGAGTGAGCAGTAATAACAACAGCAGTACATCAGAAGAGAGTAAAGTCGCAAATAAAATCAAACCAATCAAGTAAACATGAGAAAGAAAAAACATTTAAGTCTACTTGTACTAAAGCTATTTTCATCCCAATAATATAAAAAAAATTGATTTGAGCAAACACTGAAAGTTACAGAGAAGTCTAACGCTCTTCACAGTTTAGGCAAACGAAGCTATGACACAAAACACGAACTCGTGTCTTGATTCAAACTCAAACTAACATAAAAAAAAGTGGGTTTTAACCAATTGGTAAGAAGAACAAAGCTAGGGCACAAAAGAACGAACCTTTGTCTCGATTCAAAATCAGGACTATTCTCTCCACAAAAAGCATCAAACTTTCCGAACCATTCATCTCCGTCACACCTCTGAGCCACACGAACCGAACCCGAACCGGAGTTAACCGAGTCAACGCGACCCTTGGAGACAGACTCCTTAATTCTCGGCGGCTGTTTCGGCTCGGTGAGCGCCGGTGGTTTCTCGAGACGGCGGCTGCGGAGCTGAAGGTAGCAAGAAGAGTCACCGGCTAAAGCGGAATCAGAGGCGGAGGAATTGAGCCTCTTCAAAGCTAGGGTTTTAGCGGCCCTGGTGCGAACACCCAGAGAAGTTGCCTCCGTGGGTTCCGTGTCGTTGGTGACCTTTGATTTCTTCATGTATTTGCCCATGAGAGGATCCTGAGTTTCGCGCGAGAGGAGAAGGGAGCTCGAAAAGCGGGAAGAGGAGAATGGGAGGGAAAATAGCTTCGAGGAGGGAAGCGATGCGAGAGAAAAAAAATGGGAAAATGGTTTTCGAGTTTTGTGGGGTTAAATGTAAAGAAAATGAGAAAAAGGTGAACCCTTTTTATTTTGTTTAAATTATATTAAGACCCCACAAGATCATCATTATTATTCTTCGAGACATTTTTTAATGTATAGCCTTATTTGTCCGCGTATAAATTTACATTTTATTTAGCATTTTATGATATTTGTTATCCTGTTGAAAAATGTATTCTCATTTTTGATAATATTTAGATAAAATTATCATTATTATCATTTTTTTCTGAAACACTCTATCAGATTGTATAATCCCACTAGAATGGCATATACATAAAATTAAGTAAAACTGGCTTAACAAATTTGTTTGTTTTCTCAAAGTTTTATATATGATTTGACAGACTTACGTATGTTGCACTGTTAAATGTTCATCATGTTTTCCCTGTTAAAATCATTAAACATTTAAAATAACTGATTTAGTTTGAATAAGTTTGAATTACTATATGAGGCTAAGAGCTTTTTTCTTTTTTGTCAACAGGTTAAGAGCTTTATTTAATCCAAAGATACAAGTGAAGTTAAAGCTAAGTTCAAAAAAAAAAAAAGATATGAGTGAAGACACATTTTACTACACAAATCAAGTAAAGAGCAAGCATCATGAACCTTAGTAGTACATTATAGATCACCTATATTAGACTAACCCCCTCTCGAGGCATTTAACTTAACACCATAATTACCAAACTTTCATTTACAATCACATGCAATGTCAAACACGAAGTTGTAATGTATTCCCAAAGTTTAGTTGGCTTACTCTAGGTCCTCTAATCTAGATGATACTTTTCACTTTCTCTCTTTTATATGGTATTAGAGAAATAATTCTCCCAAAATCACATCTAAATTTAGGAGTTAGACATCAAATTTGTAATTAACTTTAAGGTATTGCTGATGACAATGCTCTTGCATCTCCTGTTAGAGTTTTCATGAAAGAACATACTTTTCTAAATTGCAGAAGACATTTGAAACATAAGAGTCAATACCAAAACTGGAAGTTATATAAGCACCAAGGACAATGGGACAATGGGAATGTTGTTGAACCATAAGAGTCAATACCAAAACTGGAAGTTAATAATATAGGAGTATTTCACTAGCATATCACTTCCATAAACAAGAATAATCAAAAGGGCACCAAAAAAATGAGGTCAAAGGTACAAAAAAATCAATTCTCAGTTCTAAAATTTCACTTCCACCGGAGAGATTGTTTAATACCGGTGAAGATGAGCCCTACTGATCTACCGATCAAGGTGACAAGAAAGAATGATATGATGCTACTAACTTTATCCAGAACCACTCTGATGATTGGCATTCCTATATCTGATAACTCCAGAAAGAGACTGAAGTAGTACCTCCTGTACACATCAAACACTTTCTCATGTGAAAAGCTCTATGTACTTCCAGTCCTGTGATAGAGGTAAAAGAAAGAGAGAGGCTTTACCATCCAGATAGAGCCTTAAGCTCTCTAGTTCGTTTAACCGGAAATGAGAAGTCGCTGATTACGGAGAATCGTAAGGGTGATGATGAGACAGCTTTAGCTTTTCCCTGTGTGAACTTTCTCCACCAACTACCGCTTTTTGTATCATCACCACCATCATCAGGGTTGTTAATAACTTGAGTTTGAAGAATGTAGAGGTCAAAGCGATCCTCATACATGGACACAACTGCTTCCATGTTCTGATGTAACCACTGGTAAAGAGCCACCTACCAAAAGTAGAAATGAAAACTGTCCATGAGAGATGAGATTTAAGGTGGAATTAAAAACACAATGTGAAGTGGTTTTGCTTTTACCTCATTACGTAGTTTCTGGAGTGCTCTACTAGAAAGGTTACAGATATCTAATCCTCCACTATTCATTTCATTTGAAAACTTGCTGTCTACAGAAATGAGCTCTAGATAGATGCTAGCGACCCCATCTGCTAAAGTTATGATAAAGTCTTCCAAAATGGAAACTCCGTGAGTTTGAAACAAGCTAAGGTCGTAGCAAGACGCTTCTCTGGAAGATCCAAATCTGTGAAAATACAAGAAGTCTGCAAACAGTTCCTCCTTGCCTGATTTTCTTATTTTATCAAATATAGCGTCCTTTTCATTTAGCATTTTGATCAGCAAGGAAGTAACCACCTGCACGTCATGGGATACATTCTGAAGTTCATTTCAATTCTGGTATTACAGAAACAGTTTTTCAGTCACGAAATGCTGTATATGCTATGGACTTACCTTGTCAGAATCAATGCTTTCCACAGACAGTTCCCTTTTTAGCCAAGCCGTGCATGCTCCTTGATATGCTTCGCGGACAATATCAGTAAAACTAATCATCCAGTCATCCGAATTGGTTGTTTTAGATATCTTATTTGTCTGCAGAGCAAATACAATAGCTGAACACAAAGTATATAGAAAAGCACAGCTACTAGTGTCTCGGCTGTTACTAAGGAAAGAAATTAACAGATCTTGCTACTAGCGAAGGAGTAAACAATTATATGAATCCGTAAGTTCCTGCCAAAACCAAGTTTAATTTAAATCTTCTCACCTAAATTTTTTTTCGTATAGCAGGTTTGTGCAACATTTTGACATGAACTGGTATCTGCTAAGCTAGCGGGCATTGATGAAATTACTTGATCAAAATAGACATGCTGCTTTTGGTTGATACACTATTTTTTTATAATGATGATATGCCCCTGAACTATAAATCACTGGAACTCTTAAAACCCACATATGCTTAAACTGAAATTCTGAAGAAAGAAGGTACAAGCTGACCTCTTCTTCAAGTTTCTGAAAACATGACCAGAGCAAGTACAGCTGTGGCCCTTCAGATATAGCATACAAGCTCAGCGGGAGCTTCCCTTGAGGCGGTTTGGTTTTCAGGACTCTGCTTCCAAGTGTACTCTCACGCTTGATGGCCTCTAAAGAATCTAAAAGCTTTCGTTTCACCACATCCCATACAGACTTCAAATCACTCTCACAATCTGTGTCCCTAAAGCCAAGAGTATAGAACTAAAGAGGGTGTGTGAATACACAACAGTTTGCTGTATTGACGATAATAGACAGCTACACTGGCACCGTAAGGTGAAAGACATCATTTTCAAATGACTACTCTTACCTACCAGAAGATTCTGAAGTTCCAACATCTGGATTCTCCTCCACAGTGTTCTTTGTGGAAGAGTAACCAGAGTTTCGAAGAGGAATCACTCCTGCCATATATGTAAGGAAAATACTGGCCATAAGAAGAACTTGGTCACCAATAGGGACCCATACGGAACCAGCAACAGCATCAAACTCTGCCAGAGATGCCAAGCAAGTACACTTACAAGAAGACTCTCCACGAGGCAAATAAGCTTCAAGATTCAAGGAAGTAGAAACATAACGTTTGCGAGCTTCCCCTGATGGTTTCCATGTGATGCTGCAACTCCCAAAACGCTTCCTACAAAAAAAAGGCATCGACTTTTAAAAAATTTCATAGAGTCAAGAACAATAACAATGATAGAGTAGCTTTGTAGTAAGGTAAAGAAAAGAGAACAAGAATCAAACCTTTGGGCAATCTTTACTTGAAGATTCTTGGAGATACAGCTTCTTTTACTATAGTGAACCTTAGGCATACGTAGCTGAATGCATAACGAAGAAGACACAACATGTCCAACCATTGGTAAAAACCTTAGAACTCACGACTAAAACATGCCTAATCTGGCAAGGAGATCCCAGACCCCAATCTCTACATCATAACAACAAAATCAAAAACAACATTCCAGAAACTAAATTGCAAGTTGCAACAAGGCTTTTAAGCTTAGCAGAGACAAGGTTTTGTATCTACGACATTCAGTTTGAGGTTTGAATCCAGTGTCAGTGTCGGATTAACATAGAAACAATCCAAAGAAACACCTATTGCATTATTTTTTTCAAAACAAACATAGATTAAAGAAGCTAATCTACATTGAGAGAGAGATACTAAAGTCACATTAGCTACAGTGAGAAACTAGCGAACAAACCTGTAACTCGCAGGAACCAAGAGCAGAGGAGGAGGACGAATTGAGAAAGAAGCAGAGAGATTTGGGTTGTGCGTATCCTCAGAAGAGTTTTTGTGCCGTCATAGTTAAAGATGCTTTTGGTGTAAGCAGACAACAGGGGGTGGTGGCGCAGTTGGCTAGCGCGTAGGTCTCATAGCTAACTGAGTAATCCTGAGGTCGAGAGTTCGAGCCTCTCTCACCCCATCATCTTTTTTCCTAACTGCAACGTTTTTGTCCCACATCGGGTCTTAAGTCCTTTTAGTTTGGGTATATATGCAGTGAGTAAAAACGAATAAGTTGTGTTCATAGAAAGGAGAGATGGTTGGCATCTCCTCTGACAGAGACGGGATCGACCTTCGGGTCTTAGAACACATCCGGTTAAGGCTCTCCACCCTCGGGTGGATCTAACCCAAATTTTTTAGGCTTTTTTATTTGTTTTCTATTCGGCCTCCTCTTGTCCCTCAAATCCACTTGATTTGTCTTCTTCTTCTTCTACTAGGAGCTTGTAAAAGTGGTTAGCTTCGACAAGGTATATACACTGGTGGATTCTCACTCATTGGGTAACACACTTGTAGGTAGATCATGTAAGCGTGAACAAATTGTATAGTATAAGGTGAATCTCTGTCACAAGAGAATAACAAAAATTTGAGTCTAAAATCAAAACTCCAACACACTCAGGTTTTGATATGGAGAGGTCATTCGTGTTTCCCAAGTCTTCAGATGCAGAATTGTCAATCAGATTCAACAAGCTTAGAAGCTCCTGTCAATGAACCAGAGATAGATGCGGAAAGTGGGAACTAGACAGTGACATTGATCTCAATGTTGTCTATGAGCCTAACCGTTCCAAACCAGGCAGCAACACAAATCACTACTCCACTCTTTATCTCTTCTACTCCTTCAAGAGTTTCTTGATCAACAATCTGCATGTTGTACACATAATCATTCCTCACATCAACACTGAATGTTACGTGTATATAGTCTTTTTTATTCGCACCAGATTGTTCCACTTCCAAATAAATTTTGCTAAATGTATGTTCCTTCATTATCTAAAAGTGGATATGATGCTTACCTCGACATAATCGATTCTTCCTGCAGCTCCAACAAGCTCTGAAATGATCATATCCTTAAGCTTTATACAACTGCTCTGCCCTTGTTCAGCAGAAGCTTTAGCCATGGCCAGTGACTTACTTATAGACAACGCCTGCCATATAGTAGCCATACAAACTATTGTGATGCTTGTTCAAGTTGAAAAAAGAAAAGAACATGGGATGTGTTAACTGTACCCTTTGCCTTTCTTCACTAGAAAGATGAACATTCCTAGAACTCATAGCAAGTCCATCCTTCTCTCTAGCTATATCTGATCCCACTATCTCAATCCCAAAATCAAGATCTCTAACCTGTATACAAGAGACCAGACATAACACAAAGGATGCAAAAATGAGAGAGACATTCAATCTCAATTCTCAAACTAGTCAACAAAGTACATTCAATCTCACCATTCTCTTGATAAGCCGCCACTGCTGATAATCCTTTTTACCAAACATAGCAACATCAGGCTCAACGATATTAAAAAGCTTAGTAACAATAGTGGCCACACCTCTAAAGAAGACAGGCCTGCTCTTCCCACACAAACCTTTCTCCAACCTCTCAACTCTCACCCACGTCTCATGCCCTAACCCACCTTCCTCCACACAACTCACCACCACCTTCCCACCTCCACCTCCACCGTTTGTCTTCTTCCTCCCTCCGTCGTAGTCATAAAGGTTTCTCGGGTTGAACACGACGATTACATCTGAACGGGAGGAGGAAACGGCGGCGAGTTTTGCGAGATCGCCGGAGAAATCAGAAGGGTAAGTAGAGAGGTCCTCGGTGGGGGAGAACTGGCCTGGGTTGACGTATATGGAGACGACGGTGACGTCAGCGAGGGTGAGGGATTGACGGACGAGAGATAAGTGACCGTCGTGGAGGAAACCCATCGTGGGGACCAGACCGATGGTCTTTCCTTTGGATCTCATGGCTCTTGACCATTTTCTCATTGCTTCTTTGTCTCTGATAACCTCCGGTTCTCTGGTTTCCATTGTTTGGGAGGATCTCGATCGTATATACTGAAGTAACGGATTCAGGGGAGATTCCGACAGATCTCGATGTCTGTTGAAGGTGTTTTGTTGTCGCTGTTCCCGAGCAGATAATAAGTGGAATTCTTTTTTCCCGAACCAAGAAGAATAACACAAAACCAAGTATGCCGGTTAGATAGCTTTCAATTTTGAACCGGTTCGATAGATTTCAACATTGAACCAAGCTTGATTTAACTATAATTCGTTTTTGATTCAAACTTTGGATTTAAAATTAATGAGTCTGGTTAAGTACCATAGTTAAGGTTTAAATGTTTTTATATCCAAATCTGAGTTTCGAATCACAAACTTTTTTTTTTTTTGCAATTTAATAGAGAGTTTATAGAAGGTTTCAAAGTATTGCATACAAATGTCGTTGTGGTTGTCTATAACTGAAAGAGTGTCCATCAAAGATTTTGTCGTCTATCAATCAAAGTGTTTTTGTGGAATTTTAATCCGTAAAATTGTTCATAGATAATATATGTTTTGTAGGTAGTTAATTGTTATTGTTTTATCTAATAAAATTAGTGTTTATATGGTTGTGTAATTTGTTATTCAAGTGTTAAAAAGAAAATTAGTTAGCACATGGATTTCACTCTTATATAAATTGCATAATTATGTATATAATCATTTTTTATAATCCTTCTTATTGAAACTAAATTGACGGATAAAGATTTAAAACACGTCATATTCTTATAGATGATCGTCTCCAATAATAATTTTTTTCATTTTCTGATAGTCAATTCGAGAAACCATGTTAAACTTTATATCATCTGTTTTGACATAACTGATAATCCACTGAGATCAACAGTAAAGCAACTAAAATTCCTCAATGAGACATTATTATTGTTGTATATACACATCTTACGCAAGGAAACATAACCTAAACCATCAAGAACTATGAAACAGGACATAATCAAACCATTAGCAAACTAGTTGGTTTCTAAAAGAAGAGATCTGTTCAAAGATTGGCAGTCTCTTAGATCTAAAACTACTGGTCCTTAACTGTTCAAGCCAAAGAACAAAGTCATCGTCCAAGATATTACCCAATACATCCTCCGTCTCAACATCTAGCCGACGTGGCAGCGAAGCCTCTAGTTCACTCAAGAGCTCACCAGCTCGTTGCCTTGTTCTACAATCATCCGCGCCGGAAACCCTAGACTCGAGAACATCGTTGAGAACCGATCTTGCTTCCTCAAACCTACCTTGTTTGATAAGGCACATCGCGAGGTTGCAAGATTTGTTAGCTTCAGGCTCTACAATCATGGCTTTTTTGTATACGGCTTCTGCTGACAAGTACTTGGCTTGTTGCATATAGGCCCACCCCAAGTTCCCCTGTTTATTTATTACAGTTTAACCGGTCAGTACATAGACCAGTAAATAAATAAAAAATGCAATTAGACATAAATTAGGAGGACTTATTAATTACCAGTAATCTTGAGATCTCTTGTTGAACGGTCACTTGAAACTTTTTGCCGTGGGATCGAGCGGTCTTGGTGGGCTTACCGTTGAAAGCCTCTCCTTGATAGATCTGCCTTAGTTTCCTCTTCAGCAACTCAGCTTGCTCCTCCATTCTTCCACATTTCTATTCATAAAAAATCACACCATGTGAGTGTTATGGTAACAAAATAGTATTATAAAAATTTAAGACTCATCTCCAGAACCTATAGTTTATATGTGAATTACGTACGTTTCATGGTCTATATAGATCCACATTAGTAACGACTAACAACTAGACTACATATTTTTATGTTATGCTAGACTGCAAATTGGTATAATGAAGGGCATGGCCCTGCTATACGCGATTTATTATATATTTTAGTTTTTTTTTCTGATAAATTTGAGAATTTTTTACAAAAGATTGAAAACCGATGTTTATATAATTTTCTTTAAAAAATTTAGAACACTTAAAGTTAATATTTCATTCGGCTTTGCCTAGGACAAGTCATGATAAAGGGTTAGAGTAAGACCTTGTATAAGTCGATGAGGACATTGTCAAGGGAATCTTGAGAGTTCTTGGAACAACGAGGACGAAAGGATTTGATAGCTTCGATGGCTTCTTCAGAACGGTCGAGTTGTTTCATTACAACAGCCATGTCTTTGAGAGCACTGTCTACTCTGTCTCCTGTGTTAATGGCTTTCCAAAACCACACTATTGCCATCTCCGGGTTCTTCTCAATCAACTGCAAAACCAACCAATATTACTTTCTCTTAATAATCTTAGTTCACTATATTTGAGCAAGTGTGTGTGATTATCAAAAGTGGGAGAAGACGTGCTAATATAAAATTGTAAAGAAGAATATTCTCTGGGACGTGAAGACATTTTTGCACCATTCTGATGAAAAGTAAACGCGAATATTAATGCAAGAATCCACACCCTTTGGTGCAACTAGTGACTCTCATACTTTTTTTCTGTCCAATTCAAATTCAGTTTACAAAACTCAGCAAATACCAAACTTACCAGCAAAATTTTCAGTTTAAAATAGATTACTTGTACATAGCTTATATGCTTGTCTACTAATTATCTACTAAATCACTCACTAATTAATCAGGAAAAAAATGTAACAACAACCAATCCAAGTTACACCAAATTCAGACAAATAATATGTATTTATATACCTTATTCCATGAACAGTTTGCACTATAAAGTCCATAAAAACAGTAAATGAAACCGAGGGAAACAAATATATGAAAGAAAGTGTAATCTTGAAAAACTTGATTTACAAAAAAAAAATACTCAAAGAAAAAGAATAGAGATAATGATTAAAATAGACATAAAAATTTGTCATTAAAATAACAATCAATAAAAAAATATCAAAATAAACTTTATTAAAGTATTTATATCCTTTGGGTTATTAATCTAGACCTAGGATTTAGAGTTATAAGGTGGAGTTTTGGAGGTGAATTTTAAAATATTCAAAATAAAAAATTTAATTTGATCATTTTTTAAGGGTTATTTTTATGATAAGAATTTTAAAAATGGTTATTTGAAAAATTTGGCCAAAAGAATATGTACCTGAGCATGTTTGGCTTTGACATAGGGAGTATCTCCACAAGGAACTTTGTGAATCACATGATACATTTCATTATCTTTCATCAGATTGCTCTTGGTTGAGCTGGTGTTATTATTCTTCATCTTCTTCAACAAGCTTCTCTCCATCTATTTTCTTTTCTCTCTCTGAATAATTAAAAGCATACAACCTTTGAACTAATACTTATATAGGATGGGGAGAGACAGCCTCTGAACTAATACCTACTTAAATATGCGTACGGTTGTAACTGTAGTAAATGAATTGGGACACTATCTCGTCTCGGTTCATAGCATCTGCCAGGTCACCTGGACACTTCTTACCTCACGTAGGTGGACGAGCTAAACGTGTGTTATTTTACCATTGCCACTGTCCCTTTCGGTATATTGTTTTTTTAACCAAGGGTGTCCGCTGGACCGAAATCCAACCGACTAATCTCTTGACAGTCTAATCATCAGCTACGAACAAATCCGATTTTTATACGTGGGAATTAAAGACCCACGTCACTTGACCATATGAAAAATTAACAATTTTGTTATTTCTAGTCTGAACCAACATGACAACTCTTTATCCAATAAGAACTATTAGGTCATGTTTAACCTGGTCTCTTAGGGGTGAGGTTCTTAATTTGATTTACCTAAAAAGATGTGTTTTAGAGCATGTCCAACGGGGAATCCTTAGGGGAAAAATAATTAAATAATCGGTGAACCCCACAAAAAGTTAAGGATTCGATCCTTAAAACTCATAAATAAGGATCGATCCTTAAGAAATCCTTACACTGTTTGCGGGCCCCTGTGACACGTGACGGTCCGCGATTAGTTGAATTTTTTTTTAATAATTTGAAAATGAAAAAAATAATAATAAAAAAAAAATAGGTAAGGATCTATAATAGATAACACCATCGTGGATGCTCTTATATATCTTATTTAAGAAACATCTCTTATCAAAGCTAATAACCTCATGCTATGCATTAAACATGCCCCTAGATCTAGACGATGTGGTTACCTCTCTCTATATATTATTGGTACCTTTCAAACGGCAACAGATTATATATATTCGATGCACGTATCAATTATTACGGTGTAATCAAAAGCCTCTTGTTGTTCTTATTACCTATCAATTCTGTCTGTTCAGTCAAATATTACCTCTAAGGCTTATCAATTAACCTTGTAGGACTCTGCATTTGCACGTTCTTGTCGGCTTCCTTCCAATAACTCACAAGGCTATTTCTTTTCGTTAACCGTTTGCAACGATAACACTTACTATGTGAAGTTAAATGTGTGTTTGTGACTCTGCTGACGCGTGTTGTTTTTACAGTTCATGGGATACAGATCATAAGTTCACGACATGTCTAATTATTTTAAATCAAAATTTTCTACATATATTATTCAATATTAGGTTTTTTTTATTATATAAACTGTTGACCTACATACATAACATTTAAAGATATATACAAATATCTAAATATAGATGTATATATTAAGTTTTGCTAATTTTAATTAAGTATATGCAACATCTAAATATAGATGTATATATTAAGTTTTGCTAGTTTTAATTATGTCATTTACACATTCCTTTAACTAAAGTTAACTAAATTATATGTACCTAAGTTAACAAATATTTCAAAAACGTTAAGTAAATTGTTATCTTCTCCATCATTTCAAATTTTCGTTTTCTTTTGTAGTATATTGATTTTACTTGCATATGTTATAACCTGACCTTTGACAGCATTTTAAAAAATCATCTAAAAATCTATAGATTTATGGGTCTTTCAAAAATATTTCACTATTATTTCCCTTTGTGTGTTTTCGTAGCTTAGATTAATCACACTTCCATGTTCCAAAATAGGGGGAAAAGTTCACTCGTTTCATGTACACTCTTATATTGATTAGTTGGTCGAATGATCAGTTAATAGATGTCAAAGGAGTAATGTACAGAACAGTTCTAAAGCAGATTCGATAGCAAGTGGTGCAAGGCATTTCAACCTTTCATTACAAAGGATAAAAACTTCGAAGAACTAATTAGTTATATAACTTTGATGATCCATCGTCATATGAATCACTTGAAATAAATGATTAAAATATCTAAGTTGTAAGGCCATAATTATTAGGATCTTTTAAGGTATATATAGATCTTAGCTTCGGATAAGATACGTTTCTTAGCTTTTAACTAATAAAAATTAAGAATAATTTTTTAAATAAAAGATATAAAAAACGGTTCTTAGATAAAAAATGTAAAAAAAAAATCAAATCATGAATTAAAATCCAAAATAAAAAACTCCAATAATCATGCCCTAACCACACCACCAATTAATAACTTTCAACAAATAAAAAATCATGGTCACTCTTAGACGTTTATGTAATGAATCTAGACATTATGGTGGGTAAGGGGTATTCACTAGTCAACAAACGTTGCCGCGTACACCAGAATATTCGTCATACTCGTGACATGGGACCACAAACAATCAGCCATTACTATTTTGGATGATACACAATATAAAATGCTATAAAATAGGGAAAATGTAACGAAATAAATCTTTCAAACTACAATAAAAATTGCAAAAGTACCATCTAACTAATGAGACATTGGGAGGAGTATATTATCAACCATGGCATAGTGCAGTAGCTCCCTGTTTTGGCTCGGAAAATAACGACACGATTGCAAAAGTTGTATGTAGTAAGTTTGAGAGTACCAATTTGTGATGGCCGTGGAGTTTAATCTTTTGTCGGCTGTATCAATATACAATATGTTACCGTCAAGATTGGTATTTTAGTTTTTCTAAGTTGAATGATAGTATGATACTTTTGCATTTTCTTTTGAGTGGAATATAAATGTACAAAACATTGACGGTTAAGAGTGCTTTCTTTGTTGTTTCTTTCTATATTCCTAATAGAAAAATAATAATATGGACTTGAGAATTACCTGTTAATCAGTATTGGATATAATATATGAATCCAATAATAGGGGAGAGACCACATGAATCTGGACGGTTTCTCGGCAAGATTGGTTGCTTAGTCCATTCAAGTTCTACATGATTAATAGGAGTATTATCCTTTTGTTTAATCATTGATTCTTTCCTAAGAGTGTGGATGCTTGAATTTTAATATTTGCAACTTCTTCCATGCCTTCGAATCATTTGTTTTTTTAATAATAGAAAATTCAAAAGTAGAAATCCCTAATCCCTATTCCTAAAACCACAATATGTAATATTAGTTTCCTCTTATCCCACTTGAACTCTCAGAATTTTTGACACAATAGTTCGAATTGTTCGTTTCCAGTTGAGACAATGACATGTGTGTGACAACCTGTCCTGCGGATTCTGGCTCACAGCGCTGCAGCGCACCGACCCTAATCTCTCCCCTGTGCGACGGACTGCACATGGGAAGGGTTACGGTCGGTGCGCTGCAGCGCTGTGAGCCTGGGTTCCACGGGACGGGTTGTCACAAAAACAGTCAATTGGTAACAGTTTCTTTGTGGGAGTGTTGAGAAAGGGTGAGGTCTTGGGTTCGAGTAACGCCAAGCGCATCAATAACCCACCTGTGAGCTGAGGCCTATGGGTGAATTTAGGCAGGTTGTATCACATGGGAGGGGTTAGGGTCGATGCACTACAGGGCCGGCTGGCAGCTTGTCCTGTTGCCTGTTGGAGTGCTGTTAAATGGTGAGAACTTGGGTTCGAGTCTCACCAACAACCTAATTATGAAGTTAATGAGAACTCATAATGGAAGGATTGAAATCGGTGCGCTGCAGCGGTGTGAACCTGAGGTCTATGAGACAGTGAAGTCTATGAGATGGGTTGTCACAATGTGGTTCATGAATTTAAACCCTACCAAAACTGCATGTGCATGTCCTTCATCTACCTTTTTTTTTTGTTTGCCGACAGGTGTGTGTTCATTTACGTTTTGGTAGGTTTAAATTCATGAACACAAAACGTTAAACATAAACCAATGTCATGAGCTTGTCAAAGTGACGTTTGCTGAGGCAGTGTCATAAGCTCATGTGGCGCACTAAAACATAAACCCATGCACTGAGTTACGAGCCTTCTAGATGATATGCTTCTGTGCGTCCACGACTTTTTTTTATTGAAAATGTGTTAAGAACTGAGAGGAAAATAAGACGAGAGCAAGTTTCAAAAGAAAAAGAAGGAGACGAAAGCACTTTGAAACTTTAAATATTAAGTTTTGCAAACTTTAAAATAGTATTTTTATTTTGATGATGCTCTAAACTACTAGTTTTCTTTTGTTATTGATTAGATCTCTATTACAAAGAAAAGTTTCAACAAAGGTAGATGATTTCTACATCGGTAATTTTTAAGTTTTTGTGCACTTTGACCTCTTCATTGCTATTGACAAAATGTTCTATTTCTCAGAGAATATATTTAGGAGCAAAGCTAAGCCCAACATATAACGCCTGACAATACTACAATGTAAGAAAGTAAATGGGCCTCAACAGATCCATAAACATAAAGCCCAATAGCTTACTACCTTAATGTTGTGTGAATGAGAAGTAGTCAACTAGGTGAAGACAAGTTGCTAGGGGAAGTGGGCGGTGCGATCAGTCATTACCCATCATCAGACTCTTTTATGTTATGTCTCTACCCATTTGCTTCTCAGGTTATGGAGCATCCTTCCTTTTTCTTACACCAACTTGGCATCACTTTCCAAATTCTTGTTCTAGAGATAAGTATCCTTAATGTGTGTGTTTGTTAGTATGTTTATCAATCTTAAGTTCATTAAGAGCATGGTTAGCATTGACAAAGGAGGAAGTTTATGATTAGACCAATAGAAAATATGAATTCCATTTAAACAAGAAGCAAAACAAAACAAAAAACTGCTAATCACAAGACAAGAAGAAAAACAAGTTCCATTTTCCAATTCAAAAGTCTCTTTCTCACCAATCATTCTCCTTCTCATCAACATGCACCACCATTACTCATTCTCTTTATCTCTGTCTCTCTCTTATCTTCTCTGTTCCCAAGCCCATACAAGGTAAAAGAACCTGGTCCCAAAGTTGGCTCTGCAACAGAACCGAACACTTAATAGTAACATAACCAATGAATCCAATCACAGATTCATATTCTTTACATTTTCCAACTCTCCTCAAACACAATCTTAACTTGACTTCTCCTCTACTTCTCATATTCTCCATTGCCCTTTTTAAACTCATCTTCTGGAGTCCGTAACACACACATTCTCTCTCTTTCTCTATTAGTCTTTAGCTTAAGGTATATAAATATTTATATCCTTCATTTTGTTTTCTCTGTTTAGGGTTGGCTCCCCCATGTTGTTTTAGCACTAACTGGAAGTTAGTCTTATGCTTAGCACCTTTCCATCTGTATAGGTATTATACAATGGAAGATGATCATCACCATCAAGTAGAAGAAGAAGAGATCAACAAGGCAGACGAAGACACATCTTCATCAAGAGTATTCTCCTGCCTCTATTGTTCTAGAAAGTTCCAGAGTTCTCAAGCCTTAGGAGGCCACCAGAATGCCCACAAGAAGGAGCGAACAGCTGCTAGAAGAGCCAAAAGGGCGTATGATTTCCTCAACAACAATGACTTTCTTCACACGTTACCTGTATTCTTATCATCTCCTTCTCCGCACCACATGTCCATCTTAAGCTACCCTTCATCTGCCTCCGTGGGCTGCTTTCCAGCTGCTCAACCCGACCATCCAATGTTCAGATCCATCGGTGCTCATGCTGTGATGGCGACATCACACCAAGGCAGAGATAACAGAGGAGGGTATTTTGGTCAAGAACGTGTTCGAATTTTGGATCATAACTGCAACGTGGTGACTAGTGAGAACGGTAAAGATCATTGTCTTGATCTCTCCCTCCATTTGTAACCTTAGGGTTTATTGTTAGATCAATGGGAAAAGATTCGACTCTCTCTCTCTCTCTCATGATTCAAAGTTATGTGATTTAGTTTACAACACTTTTACATTTTGCATGAACTTATCATTGTTAACATAGCAAATAAATAGCAGAGATTGTGTATACATACACTATGAACAATGAATTACTTTCACCAATAATCCATACATGAGCATGAGCCGTTTTCGAAATGGTGAAAGCGTTTCCTGTCTCTTACCGTTATCTTCCTCTCGTAAACCTTGGAGATGAGTTTAAGAGACGAATGACAATCCTCACAGATACGTAGGTTCTTAACAACGCGTATTGGTTTACCAGGTGTTGTACTTATCAAGCCAAACGCAACAGCGATCTTCTCGCTATGGTAATGAAGCGCATTTTCTTTATCTTCTTCCTCCAAGTTCAACAAAACCTGTGTAGTGATGGGTCTATACCCAGCCAGTCTCAGTTTCTCCGAGATCTCCACAAGCATCGAGTTGATATCTTTGGCTCTCGGGTGAGAATCATCTTCCACAAGAAACTCATGAAGCACACCATCAACGTCGATCCAGCTACATCCGGGGTCTTTTCTTATATCCATCTCTTTCATTCTCAGCCTCATCTCTGAAACCTCTGACCAGTTTCCTTGAGAAGCGTACATGTTTGAGAGAGCGACATAAGCTCCACTGTCCTGAGGAACCATATCCATCAGAATGTTGGCCACACGTTTCCCCATCTCCACGTTTCCGTGCATTCTGCAAGCACCCAAAAGAGCTTTCCATATCACGTCATCTGGTTTTACAGGCATGTTATGTATAAACTGCTCAGCCTCTTCAAGAAGACCAGAGCGTCCCAATAGATCAACCATACACCCGTAATGTTCAATCCTAGGCTCTAAACCATCCACATTCACCATTTGACTGAAATACTTTCTCCCTTCTTCCACCAACCCAGCGTGGCTACAAGCGGTCAAGAGATTGATGTACGCAACATCACTAGGCTTAACTCCAACCTGCCTCATTCTACAGAAACAGTCAATAGCATCACCCGCTAGGCCGTGTATAGCGAACCCGTTTATCATTGCACTCCAAGTAATCACATTCTTCCTCGGTAACCTCTCAAACACCTGAACCGCTCTCTCCACAACTCCACATTTGGAGTACATATCAATCAAAGCAGAGCCAAGCACATCATCAACCTCCACTCTGTTACTCTCTGCATACGAATGCAACCATTCACCTAACTCCAACGAACCTATCCGCGAAACAGCAGGAAGAACACTAACCAAAGTAACATAACTAAGACGCAAATCAACTCTCTTCATCTCACAGAAAATCTCCACAGCCTCCTTGAAAGCCCCGTTCTTGCAATAACCAGAGATCATAGTGTTCCAAGAAACAACACTTCGTTCACGCATTTGATCGAACAAAGTCCTCGCAGCTTTACAATCACCAAGCCTCATGTAACCATCAATCATAACATTCCATAAAACAACTTCACCATCTCTCTTTCTACCATCAACAATCATCATACTCATATCTCTCCCTATAATGTTCTTGTAAAACAACACACACGCGTCTCTCATCAAACCACACATCACATACATCCTCACGAGATTACTCATCACGAACTCGTCACCACTAAACCCTAGCTTCAACGCCAACGCGTGAATCTGCTTACCTTCTTCGATCTTCCCGGTTTTCGCACACGCCTTGAGCAACGACGGGAAGGTAAACCGGTTCGGTTCGACGGAGTCCTCGCTCAGCATCATCTCGTGGAATAGCCTGATCGCGACGATCGCGGTTTCGCTCTCGCTGAAGCCTCGGATCATGGTGTTCCAGGAGAAGCAGTTTCGCTGCGGCATCTGGGTGAAGATCTTGTGCGCGTAATCGAGGTCGCGGTGGAGGAGATCGGAGGTGGCGCAGAAGCGGAGGAGCTCTGCGGCGGCGAGTGTGTCTCGCATTAAGCCTGATTTGATGAGTGTGGCGTGGATTTGGGAGAGGTCTCGCATGGTTCGACATCTGTTGATTTGAGGGAAGAGGGATGACGGGTGCGTTGACTGAGATGACGGCGAGTTCCCGCCGGAGGAGTAAAGGGTCTGTGTTGGGTTCATGGTGGTGACTCGCGAATCGTGTGGCTCGTAAGAAGATAGTGCAACAGTCTTAACTGTCCACTTCTGTTTTTGTTCTTTTCATGAACTCAATCATACAATATACACTCTTTTCAAATTAATAAGTTTTAACCGTTTTTTTACTTAATAAAAATAATTAATTTTTTTTATTTTAAACAAAACTTGGCTGTAGACAAAATTTGATTAATAACTTTCAATAGTTTTTTTTTGACTAAAATTTTCCAATTGCTTTAAAAATCAATGGAAATTGCACCCTATAAACTGAATTATTTTTTATAGTAGAGAATCCTACAATGTAAACTTGGTTCTCAGTATTTAGAGACTGTAAACTCATCCTCCTTATGATTATTGTTCTCTCGTAGAGAAAGATAGTTAGACTTGTTTCTTGCTTACGTCATCGGTTGTTAATGTTTGTGCAATTCATTCATAAGCTATTAGTGTAGTTAACCGTAAATCAATATTGCTTGTTTATGTTCTGGTTTATTATGTCTTGTAAACCAGTGACAAGCTCACTACATAAGCTTGATATTGTATACTTTTTGCGTTTAACAAAAATGAGAATGTTAGTTACAGCTTCATCTTCTTCCTTGGTTTTGTTAACACTAACATAATTTTCTCTATCTTTCTCTGCTTTATTGCGTTTGTGACTCTTGAATCTTCTCTAGTATAAGATTGTTTCTTGCTTGTGTGAGGAACTAGTGTTGTATAGATATGAATAGTATTGAACTGAAGATATGATTGGATGATTTCTTTCTCTTTTTTTTTTTAAAAGTGAAAACATGCCATGATGCTGCTGTTTCGAGGATTGCCCAGGGGATGAAGATACTTGCAGAAGGTGGGTATGAGAAGGTTTTCAAGCAAACATTTGAGTGCCTTCCTGGTGAGCAGCTTCGCAAGAACTATGCTTGCTACTTGTCTACATCTGCTGGTCCTGTGATGTGGTATTATGTATCTTTCTGCACACAAGCTTGCGTTTTGTAGTGACACTCCTCTATCATACAAAGAAAATGATCAGACACAAGCTTGGTTTGATATCTGTAACTATTTGATGGTATATATTAGTAATGCTAGTAATTTCCTATGCATCAGTATGCATACTTTGATACTTCAGCTTCATAGGCTATAACAAAAATTCTTGTCATTTCTAATTTCATCTACCTTCTAAGGGTGTTTTTCTGAGACATGAATAAGAGATTTGTTAAAGTATTTGCATTTCTCGAGAACTTGGTTAGATTTGGCTGGTTCTTTTTGAGAACCTTAAAATTTCTCAACCTTCTTTGTGGAGTATGTGAGTGATGATTTTGATCTGATATTGGATAGGTGGTACTTCCGGTGAACCAGCTTAAGGCAGTGAACTTATCAACAAGCAGAGTGAACACATCTGAGAAGTACATACAAGTGATTTCTGTTTTATTAAATTTTATTTTTAATAAAACAATGATTAATATTTTTTTTAAAAAAATAATTAAGAAACTATCATTAGAGCACTAAAGTTCTTACTAATATTTTATTATTTAAATAGTCATTAAGAGACTCGAACGGGGTTACTTCGTTAATCATGCTCTAAGACTGTGATTGCTTACAACTGTTGTTGTGACTGTGACTTTTAAAAACATTTTACTTTAAAAACTTTAAGTTTTAAGAAGTCGATTGTAACTTTAAAAAGTCTAAAGCTACTATCTACTATTTTCTCCTTTCATATTATATGATATTTAAAAGGTTTAGGTTTGTTTTGAAATATAAGATGTTTTGAGGTTTTAAGAGCATCCCCATAAGTGAACCCCCTTATGGGGTTCATAGGGATTTTTTATTATTTTTTGGTGGGGTTGTGAACAGTGATGAACCCGGATTAATTATGCGCTTCCATTAGTGAACCCGAAATCCGGGTTCTTAAGAATAAAATAATAATTTTAAAAAAATATATTTAATACAAAAAAAATATTGAAAAAAATAATAATTGGAAATTGATTTTAAAAGGTTTTATTGAATACATTGAGAATACATTAATGTTTAAAACAAGTTATTGAATACATAGAGAAATTGGAAACATACAATCATTATTCATCTTGATTACCAATTTTTTGCCACACATTTTCAACCAAATCTTCTTTCAAACGAGCATGTATTTGTGCATCCCGAATTTGGTTCCGAGTGCTAAGCATATTACCAATATACAAACTTGTTGTCCTTTCCACTTGAGAACTTCTGCTTGACTCTCCTGCCTCGAACTCAGATGTATCATACAATGTGTATGAGTGTCGTTCGTCCTCTACTATCATATTGTGGAGTATGATACAAGTTCTCATAATATTTCCCAATTTTTCCTTGCTCCATAGTAGACCCGGGTTTTTAACTATTGCAAACCGTGCTTGCAATACTCCAAAAGCTTGCTCGACATCTTTCCTGGTGGATTCTTGACGTTCAGCAAAAAGCTCGGCTTTATGACCTTGAGGAAGTGGGATGGATTGAATAAATATTGACCATTTCGGATAAATTCCGTCGGTAAGGTAGTAGGCCATACGATAATTGTGGTTGTTAACCTTGAAATTCACTTTAGGAGCTCGGCCTTGTAAAAGGTCATCAAAAACCGGTGACCGATCAAGAACATTAATATCGTTAAGGGTACCTGGTAATCCAAAAAAAGCGTGCCAAATCCAAAGATCATGTGATGCGACGGCCTCTAAGACAATTGTCGGTTTTGCTGAACCACGGGTGTATTGGTCTCTCCAAGCCGTTGGGCAGTTTTTCCACTCCCAATGCATACAGTCGATGCTGCCTATCATCCCTGGAAACCCCCGTACCTCGCCAACATTGAGTAATCGTTGAAGATCATCCGCTGTAGGTCTTCTCAGGTACTCATCTCCAAACAATTGTATTATCCCATTAGTGAAATGTTCCAAACATAAAAGTGCGGTACTTTCAGCTAGGCGAAGATATTCATCATACGTATCTCCCGATTGTCCATATGCGAGCATCCGTATAGCTGAAGTACTTTTTTGAAGTGCAGAAAGACCGTACCTTCCGTGAGCATTTCTTCTTCGCTTAAAATATGGAACTTCATTACTTAGGCGATCGACAATGCGAAGGAACAATGGTTAGTTCATACGAAAACGCCTTCTAAACATTTGTGGTGGGTAAGTAGGTTGTTCGCTGAAATAGTCGTTCCATAGTTGATGGTGTCCTTGTTCCCGATACCTTTCGATATAAGCTCGTCGCTTGGGCATATTGGCTTGAACATTAACAACCGATTCGTATAGTTCATCAACTTGTTCGTCGAACAATTCTTCGAACTCTTCGCTTAACCTTTCATCAACTTCATCTAACGATGAGGAAGATATTGTTTGATATAATCTTGTAGAGAATACATTGTACTTATTATTAGAATTTAAAAAAAACAGAGATATAGTGATCAAATTAGGTTGTTGTTCCTTATTATTAATAAAAAAAATTTAAAAATCAGACACAATGTTTTTTTTAAAAAAAAAACAGAGTTATAGTGATCAAATTTGGTTGTTGTTGTTCCTTATAATTATAAATTTTTTTTAGAAAACGAGTACATTATTTAAAAAAAACAGACATAATGTTTAAAAAAAACAGAGAGATAGAGAGCAAAACTTGGTTTGATTTGTTTGTTTTGGCCGAGAGAGAGTGTTGGAGTTGTTGATTTGGGCTTGATGTATAACTTGGTTTGTAGTCTTGTTGGTCTGAGATTTGTGTTTGTTTGTAAAGAGATAAAGAAAGAATGCTCAAGAGAGAAAGAATGAATTGGAGAGAGTGGAAGAGATGGTCTGTGATGGTCACTTGACAACGCAAGAGAAGCCATATATTTATATAGTGCAACATACATAATTCCATGTAGAATGATACAAAATTCTACACCCCGTGACCTGTTACTACAACCCATGAACTGCTACAACAAGATCAGAAACAAACAAGTGTAGTATGTTACAAAAAACTACACTTTCCGTGACACAAAGTTGAAACAAGAAGACAACCAAGTGTAGTATGGTACAAAACACTACACTTTCCGTGACACAAAGCTTAAACCCGTGACCTGCAGCACCCAACCTCCTCCTGCTACTAAAACCCGTGACCTGCAACAAACAGAACCCAACAATTAGCTACTACAAACAAAACCAAACAATGACCAAGATATGTATCCTAAACAGAGAAGTAAGATAAAAGCAAATAATCCTACTAAACAGAGAACCAAAATAATAAACCAAGATAATAATCCTACTAAACAGAGAACCAAGATTAGACTAACCAACTCAAACCATTTCACTCATGAGTTTGTTTTTCAAAGACTCCTCGACCTCAGATAACGGTTCCTTTTTAACAAGTAGTCGTTCCACTAGTCTACGTTTGGAAATATTATCTTTGACCATCAGGAGAGCCTCTAAATGATCAAAAGCTGCTTCCTTGCCATGCTTCTTGCGTTTGGCCGCTTTGGCAGCCTTTACACCAGATGGCCTAACCTCCTCTGCCTCAGGATCCACGTCAACGTCCGCAGTTTCCTTCCTCTTCTCCTTCCCAGCTTGTGAGGGCAACGATGTTGAGCGCCACTTCTGTTCGAACCTGAGTGCCCTCCACGCGTGTTCGAGGATGAACCTTGCACCGTGGTCATTTGTGAAGATGGTATGAGTTGCCTCGATGAGATCATCTTCGTTTCTGCCACTTCCGTGCTCCTTCACAGCCGCGTCGTAGCAACCAACAAACTTGGACACCTGCTCATTCAGCCTTCCCCACCTCTGCTTACATTGACTCTGCTCTCTAGGAGCAGAGCCACTGAGCTGAGTGCTTTCGTTGAAATACGCATCTATCCTTTTCCAAAAGGCTCTTCCCTTCTGCTCGTTACTAACTATCGGATCCTTGCTGGTGTTTAACCAAGCACTGATCAGCACAAGGTCCTCTCTTACACTCCACTTCCTCCTTTCGAGTGGTTTTACTGGCCCGGGGGAATTGTTACTTGCCTCACCAGACTCTAGATCTATTGTTTGACTGGTTTGTGAAGCCAAAAGGTTCACAAAGCTGGGAGAATTATGATAAAATGGATCCATGTTTGGTTTTTGGTTAACGTTTTCAGGTTTTAGGTTTAGCTTTTGTAAATTTTTTGAGTAGCTTTGATATGTTTTTAAACTAGATTTCTGTTTCAGGACGAAGAATTAATCTTCCCTTGACCTACCAAGCATTCATGACTAACGTACCAAAAAAATTTAACACCATTACTCCTAGTACATGACAGCAGTAGACATCAAATCACTTAATTCAGGTTTATGTTTAAGGCTACACATGAACTGAACTACTATTTTTAAAAGTTCTAGTTATAGTTTAACACTTTAGATCGTTAGTTAAGTACACATGAACGGAACAAGTTTTTTAAAACAAGTTGTAGTTATAGTTTACCTTTGCCTAATTCATTCGAAGCATATCTTCTACAGGACTGAGACCTGCACCGTCAGGTTATCCATCTGGGAAGATAGGATTTTGACCTCATCCTTACATGTAAACACGCAAGAGAAGCCGTTGTTAGTGACTTAATAACTAAGAAAAACTATAACTAACAGGTATAATGCATTAACCAAACTTAACTAACCTCAAGACTCTCAATTAGTTTAGTCATTAGTGAGATTTGGCATCACCTTGATCATCTCCTCAGCCGCTTCCATTCGCTTAGTCAGTTTTTCTATCTCCTCCTGAACTCCATTAACCCAAGGCTGGCGATAGTGGAAGCCATCATCCTGCCATACAAGAAAACAGAAACATAAACGTAAACAAAATCATTAAAACCAAAACTTAAAAACAACTTAAACATAGACATAAAACCTTAATAAGAAACAAGAACCATACCTCATAGTTCTTGCACGTGAAGAACCGCGACCCAGGAAGCATGTCCAAGGCCTCATTCCCATTGACCTCATCAATTATTCTCTCGCCGCATGGACACCGCCTTGGAATGCCGTACTCGGAATCGGCCACGAACCCCATCTGTAACAGAAACAGAGACTATTAGAACACAAAAACAACTAAATCGAGTGATGATAACCGATAAAAAAACGAAATCCAAAGGTTAGACCCCAAAAAACTAAACCCGTAAATCGATCTCAAATCCTCTACTCGAAACCCGTAAATAGGTCTCAAATCACCGATAAAAGCCCCTAAATCAATCACTACTGTCGATTTATAACTCTGAATCAACACTCCTTTCTTGATTGAAAACTCTAATTTGAAAACCCCTAAATTGAAAATCTCTATAATCTCTCTAGACCACGAAATCAACTCTACTATACTCTGAATCTACTCTGAACTCACCGCAGATCTTCGATAAGTGACTCCGACGACAAAAAAATCGTGAGAAGAGGGAGAGTTGGTTTCGATCTCGGCGTCGCACGATGACTCGCCAGAGAGAAAGAAGCCCTATTTTTTTCTAAATATCACAAATGACCAAAACACGGAGCCGACGCGTGGCGTGAACCCCCTCGCTCCGGGTTCATGGCTAAGGAGCGGTTCACCGAATTTAAGCCCTTTTACCTTTTTTTTAAATGTCCAAAACATAAGAACTCGGGCCTTTGAACCCCTTTAAAAACTCCAATGGGGCTGCTCTAAGGTCAATTTTATTTTTATTGAAAATTATTTGACTAATAAGATTTTACATTTTTTTATAATTAGTTAAATAATTTTAAATTATATTTTTAAAAATATTTTTTAGAGGAATGTAATTTTTTAATATTTGTGCGGTAAGCCAAAATATCTATTATTTATGAAACGGATAGAGTAGTTTTTGTAAAATTTAAATGCAACAAGAATATTTTTTTTAAAGACTTTAGATAGATATTTAGTTAACGTAGCGTCGTGGCCTCAGTTTTTGTTAAGTATGAGTGGTCTACATCAATGGCATTATTTGCTTTACCAAAGCCCCTTATCATCAAGACTAGAATCGCATGTGGCTGTCGTTGATTAGTCATAGCAGATCAATAATACACTGTCGGTAAGCTGACTTGCTCTTTCATTGCCTCTCATATTTCTTCTTCCAAAGAACTCACTCAAAGTAAAGCGAGTTGTAGAGCTGCTTCATAAAAGGTAATTCATGTTTCTCTATATCATATTTTTTTCTGCGTAACTTGCTTTGATCTGTCTTTTGCCCTTTGTTATGGTCGAATCAGATAAAAGAAAGTATTATTTGGATTATTTGAAATCTTGCTTCACGAATTTGAGGCATTTTCTCAAATCTTATTGTTAATTTGTTTGATTAAAAGTAAGTTATAAAATATAGTTTTAAAATCTCAAGATAACTCAATTATGAATAAGAATAACTCTCTTATTCTCTTAAAGAAAAATAACTCAAAAACCTTATATAGAGATTTATATTTCTTAATCCTAATAGGCAATACATGTATATAACTCCTAAACATATTTTTAATTTTCATAACTCTGTAGAATTAGGTTTTTAACTTATTTCTCAAATTTCTTGTTCTTTCAAACTTAATCCAACATTATCTTGAAATCCATTTTTTAACAAATCTTCCATATCAAAAGGACCTCTCATCCTTTTAAACCTCAGTCTCCTAAGTGCTTTCGTGAAGGTGTCGACTCTTTGTTCATTCTCGGGTATACACTGTACCTTGATCAAATCATACTCAACACACATTCGTATGAGATGATATAATAAGACCTGTCTCATGACTTCAGTCCCTGCTATGTTGTCAGCTTCACATGACAATATTTCAACAGTTTCTTGTTTGCTCGTACACCACGTAATTGGACTTGCTCATACACCACGTAATTGGACTTTCATGAATCCTTAAAATTTTTCCTACCGCAGTTTTGCCATTATCCGGGTCAACTCTATGAATACTATCACTATCTCCAACAATTGGTATCCTAGAGGTTGCACGTAACACAATGGCGGTTTTGTCATCGACCTCATCAAGGCAATCAATCAAACGACAGGGAGTAGCAACCACAATATCAACCCCTGTTCTTGAATAGACTGACCACAAACTACAGAAGTCACTCTAAAGCCTAGATAATGAGCAAACTTAACTGTTTCTTCCTTAATCTGCTGAGCAAGCTCCATGGGCAAAAAAACAACAACAGTCTTTCCAGAACCAGTTTCTGTTATGCCGATAACATTTCCTTGTTGGAGTCCACGTGGTATAGCTGCCATATGAATAGGAGAAAGCGTCTTGTATCTAGCTCTCTCCACAGCTTTCAAAACCTCAGAAGTTAGCTTGCTCTCTTCCCATCTCTGACCTGAACTGGAGGACCATACTCAAAAATCAGAAGACAGATTTGGCATACATACCTGAATAATAGTTCCTCTTTCTTCATCTGCTCTCTTAAATGGAACAATGTTTCCTGTGAAGAAACAGGCTCAAATCTCACATCAGACAGAAGCTTCTTCACTCTCAAGTCTGCTATTTTCTCCATTAGTTCAATTTGAGATCTCAGCTGTTCTGCTGGCTGTAGACACTCTTCCCCCTTAGCCAAACCACATTCAGCAAAAACAAGTTTCCTTTCCAGCTTCCTGACAAGATTCTCATGCCTCAGTTTCTCAATCTCGTGTTTCACTTCTTCTGCATGATGACCTCTCATAAGCTCTTTAATTTCGTTGTAAGTAACAAAGAAGCTGACTCCATTGGAAGAACCATTTTTCTTCTCTAATTCTCTCTGCAGCTTTCCCAACTCTCTGTCAATGTTACTGATTAAACATACACATCAGCAAGAGGGGTAACAACACTTGTAGTTGATGAATTAATGATCCCACAAAGCACTTCTATCTACAGCTTCGAACGTGTTGAATCTCTTGAGATTTAAATATACTCTGTCTCCCAACTCCGTGATCTCCTTCTTGAAGATGTCAACTACAAAGTAGCTGTTTCGTCCAAAATAAAATATGTCTCCAACTTTTTCTTCTTCTGGTTTCGGTTTGGAGTTTCGGTTTGGAATCTGATGCATCTTCTTTCTTTTCTCTAGTAGAAATTGTTCTAGCTTTCTTAGCACGTCTTCTTTATCTTCCCTTTCTCTCGTGGGTTCCAAAGGACAGTCTATATCCTCTAGATCAACGATGGACTTACTAGTCATCGCTAACAACATCTTCTTGAGTTCCCAGTTTTTTTATCGAAGTTAGCTCAAGATAATAGCTACTATAACTCATTAAATTCGCCATATCTGCTATCTTGCCTGTCCCTGGAGGTTCATACAAAAGGTAACCCCTCTTCCAAGCTTTCCCTATCCTTTTATAATACTCTTCACCCGCATCCTTCTTCTTAGGGTCCATGGCCTTCACGTCAATTTTTAGAACAAGCTTAAATTCAATGCTACTCCATAGATTTATCGTATGCATCTTCCAGTTAGAATTAGAGTTTTGTATCAAGTGCTTATCCTTCTTCAATTCAGTCTCTGGATCCTCCTTTTGTATCTTCTCCTTATTTTCCTTCCTTTTCTTATTAGGTTTGTGCACTGTATTTCTCATATCACAATCATCAACAAGTTTTCTCTTTCCGATGTCTCTTTTAGCACTATCATCATCACTGTTGACGATTGTTGTCTCATGTCTTCCGACTTCCTTCGTGAACTTTGGAGTTTCCAGTGTTTACTATCTCATCTCCACTAGATACCTTCTTGTGCTGCTTCTTCTTCTTTATAGACTTGCGATGTGCGAGGATTCCTTGAATTGTAACCTTACTCGTCGTCGTCATGACCATTATAGTTTGCCGTAATGTTTTCTCAAGTTTGAATTTAGGTTTTGAACAAGAAAACCTTATTAGAGATCGAATATCGAATTGTCGCTTTGATACCAAATATAGTTTAGAAATCTAAAGAACTCAATCATGAATAAGAAGAACTCTCTTATTCTCTTAAGGAAAAATAACTCAAGAACTTTAAGCTCACAATCTCTCAATAAACTTGCATCTACTTATATATAATTTATATTTCTTAGTCCTAATAGGCAATACATATAGATAACTCCTAAACATATTCCTAATTTCCATAACTCGGTAGGATTAGGTCTTTAACTTATTTTTCAAGTGTCTTTTTTCTTTCAAGCTTAATCCAACAAAAAAACCTCTGACAGTTCTAATGTTTCAAGTTTGTACTATCTTGTTGGCTTATGTGTTGACTGTGGAACAGGAGAGTAGTGATGGCTGAGGGAGTTGTGTCGTTTGGATTGGAGAAACTCTGGGAGCTCCTGAGTCGAGAATCTAATCGATTGCAGGGAGTGCATGAGCATGTTGTTGACCTAAAACGTCAGATGAGAATGTTACAGTCATTGTTGAAAGATGCAGATGCCAAGAAATATAAGAATGAAGTAGTGACAAACTTCTTGGAAGATGTCAAGGACATTGTTTATGATGCTGAAGATATAATTGAATCCTTTCTCTTGAAAGGATCTAGTGGTGACAAAAAAGGGATAAGGAGGCGTGTGAAAAGACTTTCTTGTTTCTTAGTGAATCGCCGGAACCTTTCTGTAGGCATTGAAGGCATAACTAACAGAATGTCTGTGGTTGTTGCGGACATGCAGAGATTCGGAATAAAAGAATTCATGATTGATGGCCGTTCACTGTCTCTAAAAGAGAGACAAAGGGAGCAGAGGGCGATCCAGAAAACATTTCCTCAGAGTTCTGAAAAGGGCCTTGTGGGGGTGGAAGAGAGTGTTGAAGAATTGGTTGGTCATTTAGTGAAGAATGATAACATTCAAGTGGTTTCCATATCAGGGATGGGTGGTCTTGGTAAAACCACTCTGGCGAGACAAGTTTTTCATCATGACATTGTTCGACGTCATTTTGATGGATTCGCATGGGTATGTGTTTCAAAGGAGTTTAAGCGGAAGGATATTTGGCAAAAGATCTTGCAAGATCTTCGCCCGCATGATAAGGACATCAAACAGATGGATGAGGATGAGCTCCAGATTACGCTCTTTCAATTGCTGAAAACATGTAGACATTTAATTGTCATCGATGATGTATGGAAACCTGAACACTGGGATAGAATAAAAGACGTTTTCCCCAAAGAAAGAGGCAAGCTCTTTACTTTGTACCTACATTACTTAAGTGCTTCCCTCAGCAATTTCATAAATGTCTTTTTATCCCTGACATTAAAGGAAATACAATTTGCAGGTTCGAAAATGATTCTTACTTCTCGCAATAAAGATGTTGGTTTACATGCAGACCCAACATGTTTTGCCTATACACCAAAAGTCCTTACTCCCGAGGAAAGTTGGAAGCTATGTGAGCGGATAGCATTTTCTAGAAGAGACAAAACTGGTACGTTTACATGAAGATCTTATGAATCCTTTAAGACACAGAATGTGATATCTCTTACCCCTTATTATCAAAATCTTGTGGAGTAGTTCACTAATATATCTTCTAGGATAGACATATTGTTCATGGCTATTATCTTATATTATATGCCACTGTTTTGCAGAATTTAGTGATGATAAAGAACTAGAAGCTTTGGGTGAGAAAATGGTTAAATATTGTGGAGGACTACCGTTAGCTGTTAAAGTGCTGGGAAGCTTGTTGGCTAAGAAAAATACGGTTGAAGAGTGGGAAAGAGTATATGACAATATTCAAACTCGGATCATTCGCTCAGATGACAACAATCAAGCTTCGGTTTACCAAGTATTGTATCTGAGCTATGAAGATTTGCCAATGGATTTAAAGCATTGCTTCCTTTGCCTAGCTTATTTCCCTGAAGATTACCCAATAGAAGTGGATAGATTGTATTATTTATGGGCAGCAGAAGGAATAATAACGCCAAGTTGCGATGGTCGACTAACCATTAGAGAGAGCGGAGAAGAATTCTTGGAAGAGTTAATAAGGAGAAATATGGTTACTGTTGAAAAACATTTTTTGAGTTGGAGATGGGGTTTTTGTCAAATGCATGACATGATGAGAGAAGTATGCTTATATGAAGCCAAAAAGGAGAACTTTCTTCAAGTCATCAAAGCCCCTACCACTTCCACTTCTACTGTCAATGCTCATACTCGTGAATCTCGCAGACTCGTAGTTCATGGTGGTAATGCATTTAATATGCTGGGAGGTGAAAGCAATAAAAAGGCTAGATCTGTTTTGGGTTTTGGACTCGACAGCAACTTGTGGAAGCAGTCAGCTCAAGGATTCCAAAATGTACAGTTACTTAGGGTGTTAGATCTGAATTTAATAGATATTGAAGCCGATAAAGGAGGGAGAATACCTTCCAGCATTGGCAAGCTCATTCATTTGAGATTTTTGAGCTTATACGTGACTTCGGTATCTCATATACCTTCTTCTCTACGGAATCTAAAGCTTCTACTCTATTTGAATTTGAGCTTATTCTCCAAGAATGGTGTTCACGTGCCAAATATCTTTGAAGAGATGGTAGAGTTGAGGTACCTGTCGCTACCCAGTAATATGGATGATAAAACAAAGTTGGAATTGGGTAATGTAGTGAACCTGGAGTGTTTGGAGTGCTTCCAATCGAAACATGGTAGCATCAAAGACCTCCGCGGCATGACTAGGCTCAGGACTCTCAGCGTAACTCTCGAAGGCAGGTATACTTCTGAAATTCTTGCGTCATCTCTTCGTGAGTTAAGAAACCTGGAGACGCTTAATTTGTCAGCCTACGGATCCCATGAGGCTTATGATGTGGATTTCATTTGGAATTTCATTCGTCTAAGGGATTTACATTTGTGGATGCTTATGCCAAGGCTTCCTGAGCACTCTCGATTCCCTCCCAACCTTGCACGCATATCTCTGTGTGACTGCAAAATGGAGGAGGACCCACTACCGATTCTGGAAAAGTTGCTTCATTTACAGTCGGCTGAATTAGACTTCCGTGCTTTCGTGGGGAGGAAAATGGTGTGTTCAAAAGGTGGATTCCCTCAATTACGTAAGCTAAGTTTAACGTTTCTAGAAGAGTTGGAAGAGTGGGTAATCGAAGAAGGGTCGATGCCATGTCTTCGTACTTTGCATATATGGTGTTGTAACAAGTTGAAGGAGATACCTGAAGGGCTGAAGTTTATAACTTCTTTAAAGGAACTGAAAATCTCACATAGGAACAACAAGGAGTGGGAAACGAAATTCCTACCAGGTGGGGAAAGTTACTACAAAGTCCAACACATTCCTAGTGTTCAATTAGACTATTTAGCCGACGAACAAGGAGAATGAGATATCTCAGGTACATTTTTTTTTGGGTATAATGTCCATATAGTTCATTTTGTTGGTTCTGTATCCTCCTTGGAGTTTGGTCTGAAAGACTCAACTATCTAACCGTTTTATTATTTGGTTTTCAGGTGAACCTACTCAGAATCAGCACCCACTATTGATTGTGTGATGGGATATAAGTCGTTTTTGTTGTGTTGATGCTTAAAGTTTACATCTTGTCTGCGATATCCCGTTTATCTATTGCATGCTCACTCTCTGTAATGCTAAGTTTGAAATACATTTTGTATGTGGAACCTGGAACCATATTTTCTTCGATGTCTCCCTTTTTTTGTATGACAATGCCTTGGTAGTGATCGTTGATTTTATCATTTGGTTTAACGAACCTGGACAAAGAATTCTAGACATGAATACTTGAACTTGGAACCGATCCAAAATATCTGAATTTGGAACCGATAGAAAACACTATAGATATCTATATGGATTCAAAAATTTTATATCCAAAAGATCCAGACTCGAATATACCTGAATTAAACTCCATCCAAATCCGAGAACCGATCGGATATCTAAGGATCCGATCAAAAATACTAATAAAACTAGAAGTTTTTTTCTATATTCTTCAAAAAAACTCTACTATGAAGTTCAAAAATTTTAGACTCGAACTTGAAAAGAATCTACCTAAAACCGACCTAAAATTTTGTAGGTACCATATGGGTTCAAAACTTTTCTACATGAAAGATCCAAACCTGAAAAGAATTGATTCGAAATCGACTCGAATATCCGAATGCCTATGTCTAGTCAAGAAATTGAGGAGTCAACAACTTTGACACCAAGCATCTAGTTATCCTAAAATATACAATTACCTTGATAGTATAAAAATCCAACATTAAAAATTATTTATCTTTTGGCTAATTTGATGGACATTAGTGTAGTAATACACGGAGTATTACTTGAAACGAGGAAGAATCTTAAACGCTCGGCTCACGTCTCGAAAACAAACCATCTCCACAATCCTCACTGTATTGACACAAACTATGCAAAACCACATGCTTTTTCTTTCTTCCTATATCTTAATCTTGTAGTATTACAAGTTCCCATTTCTGTATATTTTTATTCTAAAATCACTTTTTCCTCATTCAGCAAATTACATGAAGGTAATAAAATCACTTATAATTATCAAAAAAATCCGAAACATAAACACGCAGGTGTATTTGGGTAACAAAGACCGCTAGAAAAATCTCTAAGAAATTTGAGTTCGAAACTTTGTACTCAAATTATCCATCTGTTTGGTTAAGCGACCGAAATATTTAACTTTCTTTACAAATAATTAGATATGTCTAGCATCAATAAACATATCTTCGAGGATTAATCGGTTGGTTTCGGTCCGCCGTATATTCCAAATCAACAAAAAAAAAAGGAAATTCGATAACATGATTTCTAAAAACCTATACATGCATTAAAACGGACGCTAAAAACCTATACATGCATTAAAACGGACGTCGGTAAGTTTGTGAGTATGTCATGGATAGTATCTCAGCAAACAGATTTTTAGCAGAAAAGTAATTAATTATTCAGGTAAACAACAAGAACCCCGAGGTAAAAGAAAAAAGACAGAGCACATGCAAGTTCATTACTTTTATATTATCTTTCTCTTCTCTCTCTCTCACTCGCTTATCACTAAAGTAAACTTCATTGAAACCATACTCCAAAAGAGATAAGCAGAGAGACTCTTAACATCGATTCAGAAACCGGTAAGTCTGGGTTTTAGATTCGAGAGCCAAAGCAAATGCCTGTTCCAAGAAAAGCCTCGACTGTTGTTTCCATTACCTTCTTCTCTCTGTTTTTCATTTCCTCTGCATCAAACCACGAAGTCACATCTTTAATTTCTTGGCTTCACACCTCGCCTCCTCCGACGTCGTTTTCCACCTGGAACCCATCTGATTCCGACCCATGTCAATGGCCTTACATCACTTGCTCCTCTTCAGACAAACTCGTTACAGAGATCAACATCGTCTCTGTTCAGCTAGCTTTACCTTTCCCTCCTAACATCTCCTCCTTTACCTCGCTTCAGAAACTCGTCATCTCCAACGCTAATCTCACCGGAAAAATCTTCTCTGACATCGGAGCTTGCTCTCAGCTCAGAGTTCTCGACCTAAGCTCAAACAATCTCGTCGGTGAGATACCTTCCACTCTAGGTAAGCTCAAGAATCTTCAAGAACTCATCTTAAACTCCAATGGCCTCACCGGAAAGATCCCGCCGGAGCTCGGAGATTGCGTCTCCCTCAAGAATCTTGAGATTTTCGACAACTACTTATCTGGGACTCTCCCTCCTGAGCTTGGAAAGATCTTAACTCTCGAGAGCATTCGAGCCGGAGGAAACACAGAGCTTTCAGGAAAGATCCCTGAGGAGATCGGAAACTGTGGGAACCTCACGGTTCTAGGGCTCGCCGCAACGAAAATATCCGGTAACTTACCCGTCACGTTAGGTCAACTAACCAAGCTTGAAACTATATCTGTCTACTCAGCAATGCTCTCAGGGGAGATCCCTAAAGAGCTTGGAAACTGCTCTAAGCTTATCAATCTCTTTCTATACGACAATGACTTGTCTGGCACGCTTCCAAGAGAGCTAGGTCAACTTCAAAACCTAGAGAAGATGCTTCTATGGCAGAATAATCTCCACGGATCTATCCCTGAGGAGATAGGATTCATCAAAAGCTTAAACTCCATTGATCTCTCTACGAACTATCTCTCAGGAACCATCCCTGAATCGTTTGGTAACTTGTCGAGTCTCCAACAGCTTATGCTTAGCAGCAACAACCTCACCGGGTCGATACCTTCGATTCTAAGCAACTGCACTAGGCTTCTTCAGTTGCAAATTGATGCTAATGAGATTTCTGGTTTGATTCCTCCGGAGATTGGCTTGCTTAAGGAGCTTAACATCTTCTTAGGATGGCAGAATAAGCTAGAAGGGAACATTCCGGCAGAGTTAGCTGGTTGTAAGAATCTTCAAGCTCTTGACTTGTCTCAGAACTTTCTCACCGGAGCTTTACCTGCTGGTTTGTTCCAGCTTCGTAATCTGACTAAGATCTTGCTTATATCTAATGCCATCTCCGGTGTTATCCCACCGGAGATTGGAAACTGCACTTCACTTGTCAGATTAAGGCTTGTCAATAACAGGATCACAGGAGAGATTCCTAAAGAAATAGGGTTTCTTCAGAACCTTAGCTTCTTAGACTTGTCTGAGAACAATCTTTCCGGTCCAGTTCCTTGGGAGATAAGCAAGTGCAAACAGCTACAAATGCTAAACTTGAGCAACAACACTCTCCGAGGTTATCTTCCTCTCTCCTTATCTTCTTTAACAAAGCTTCAGGTACTTGATGTCTCTTCAAATGCCTTGACTGGTACGCTTCCTGATGGTCTTGGTCAGCTCATTTCGCTTAACCGTCTCATTCTCAGTGAAAACTCCTTCACTGGAAGGATCCCTACGTCTCTTGGTCACTGCCTGAATCTTCAGCTTCTTGATCTCAGCAGTAATAACATCTCTGGAACCATACCTGAAGAGCTCTTTGACATTGAGAATCTAGACATTGCCTTAAACTTGAGCTGGAACTCATTAGATGGCTTTATCCCGGCGAGGATCTCAGCGCTTGACCGATTATCCGTGCTGGATATCTCCCACAACATGCTTTCAGGCGACCTCTTTGCACTGTCCGATCTTAAAAACTTGGTTTCTCTGAACATCTCTCACAACAGATTCTCAGGTTATCTTCCAGACAGTAAAGTGTTCAGACAGCTGATAGGAGAAGAGATGGAAGGGAATAATGGACTCTGTTCCAAAGGTATCAGGTCATGTTTTGTCAGTAATGGTACACGGTTAAACACACAGCCCGGTGAAGATTTTGTGCACTCTCAAGGACTCAAGATAGCCATTGGATTGCTAATCAGTTTGACAGCGGTTCTAGCTGTATTAGGCGTGTTAGCGGTTTTAAGGGCAAGGCAAATGATTCAGGACGATAACGATTCAGAGAAGGGAGAAAACCTATGGACATGGCAGTTCACACCTTTTCAGAAACTCAACTTCACGGTTGAACATGTACTCAAGTGTTTGGTAGAAGGTAATGTTATAGGGAAAGGTTGCTCTGGAGTTGTGTACAGAGCTGAAATGCCTAACCAAGAAGTCATCGCAGTGAAAAAGCTCTGGCCAGTGACAGCAACAGTTACTAAGACATCAGGAGTTCGAGACTCATTCTCAGCTGAAGTCAAGACACTTGGTTCAATCAGACACAAGAACATTGTCAGGTTCTTGGGATGTTGTTGGAACAAGAACACTAGACTTCTTATGTATGATTACATGTCGAATGGGAGTTTGGGAAGTTTGTTGCACGAGAGGAGTGGTGAATGTAGCTTAGGATGGGAGGTTAGGTACAGGATTATACTAGGTGCAGCTCAGGGTTTGGCTTACTTGCATCATGATTGTGTTCCTCCCATTGTTCATAGAGACATCAAGGCTAATAATATTCTCATTGGCCCTGATTTTGAGCCTTATATTGGAGATTTTGGTCTTGCTAAGCTTGTTGATGATGGTGACTTTGCTCGTTCTTCCAAAACCATTGCTGGTTCCTATGGTTACATAGCTCCAGGTACTTTCCACACTTCAATCATATACACTAGATTATTACTAGTAGTAGTAGTCAAGCATGGTAGACATTCCGGTTTTTTGTTTGGTTTATATTCGGTCTATATGTCCATCTCTAGTTAGTAGCAACATATATCAATCATATACGGATGTCTAGTTACCAACACCACATCAAATTTGAGTAATAGAATAATCGTTTAATATATAAAAACGTTCTGTACTGCTTATACTATGCAGAATATGGATATTCATTGAAGATAAGAGAGAAAAGTGATGTCTATAGCTACGGAGTCGTGGTACTAGAGGTACTAACAGGGAAGCAACCGATCGATCCAACGATACAAGACGGACTCCACATAGTAGACTGGGTCAAGAAGGTCAGAGATATACAAGTAATCGACAAAGGATTGCTAGCGAGACCAGAGTGTGAGGTTGAAGAGATGATGCAGACGCTAGGAGTTGCGCTTCTCTGTGTCAACCCAATGCCTGAAGATAGGCCCACAATGAGAGATGTGGCTGCTATGCTTAGTGAGATACGTCAAGAAAGAGAAGAGTCGATGAAAGGTGTTGAGAATAATGGTTGCTCCGGAAGTTGTAACAATAATAATGGAGAGGAACGTAGAGATGATTCTTCACCTTCCTCTGTTGTGCAGGAAACGGCTAAGTATTTGAGAAACAGTAGCACGAGTTTCTCTGCGTCTTCTTTGATGTACTCTTCTTCTACTACTACTTGTAATGGTAGAGAAAATGTGAAATAGATGAGTAATTAAACTTCTAAGGGAACAAGTTTTCTACTATTAGAGATTGTGGTTACGTTGTGATTAACTGTGTTACAAACCAAGAAATAAAAAACGGAACGATAATCTAGAATATACTTGGAAATGTCTTTTTTTTTTGTTTGATATGAATCAATTTTTATGAAATCTCTAGGTGGTAACTAAGCTTTTTATAGAGAAAATAGAGACTAGGCAGATTATACTAATTAGGCGTTTTATAGAGAAATAGCGAGTAGACAGATTATTTGAGGTTTGGGTGAGACATAGCATTAACGAATTATTGATTTATTATATATATATATATATATATATATACTATTTATATAAAGGATTTTAGTTTTTAAATAGAAATATAAAATTATTATGATAAATTATCAAAACTACATATACAAAGTAAAGTAATTTAGACAAATTTGTGGATCTATACTAAAATTATTGCTTAAATTAAAATATTTAAACTAATTTAACCGATTTCGAATAGTTTAAATCGATCTGAATCGTATAAATCAAATTTTAGAAAAATCATTATGGATAGGACCGAGTTGCCTCTTATGTGCCGCCTACACCGATTTTTAGAACCAAACTATGATTATATATCAATTTCGTTATGTGAACGCAACGAAGAAGCAAAAAGGAAAGAACAGTAGTATTAGTCAAATTTTAGAGATTTTTTTTTTTATTTCATAATATAAAAGAGCAATTAATTGAGATTGACACACAATAAAATTAAGGAGGAGGAATATTTAGGGTTTTAGAGGATTTGGGATTGCAACAACACGTGACTCCCTTGTAACAGAAGCATCCAGGATACCCCATGGCAGTGCAGAGTGTTAGAATTGATGATTTATGAAGAGAAAGAGTATGAACACTCAAGAACACTCAAGAACAAATAAGAATAAGAAGGAGAGAAACTTATTTCCTTATTCAAAATGTGTTACAAACAAGGTTAATTTATAGACATTGAAATGTATAAGCAACAAGAGAGAAAAAAAATAAACAAAGGTAAGTGGAGTTGAGTGGCAAGGTGAGTGAAGTTGAGTGGAAACTTAGTGCTTGATAGTGCTTGCCTAACTTCTCCACTTGCATTTGAGTGCTTGATAGTGCTTGCCTAACTTCTCATATTTTATTCATGTCAACACTCCCCCTCAAGCTTGACAGTAGTGAGTGTCAAGCTTGGAAAGCCATGAAGTATTCCCTCATTAAAACCTTTACTTGGAAAAACCACTTGGGATAAAAACCAAGCAAAGGAAAAAGAGTAGAACACTCCATGGTGAGGGGATCACTGACATGGAAGGTTTATGAGTCCTAGTCTTGGAAGAATGGACTCACAAACTTTGCTGCTGGCCGCCTTGGTGAAGATGTCCGCCAGTTGATCTTCACTCCTTGTGTAGCATGGGAGGATCACTTGCTGCTCTACTGCTTGTCTTACCTTGTGGCAGTCTACTTCTATGTGTTTTGTCCTCTCATGGAAGACTGAATTGGACGCAATGTGTATTGCGGCTTGGTTGTCACAATGCATGGTCATGGGGTTGGTGATCTCAATCCCCAAGTCGCCTAGAAGACTCTTTATCCAGATGAGTTCACTGGTTAATTTCCTCATTGATCTGTACTCTGCTTCTGCACTTGAGCAAGACACAACCTTCTGCTTCTTACTTTTCCATGTAACCAAATTTCCTCCAATGAATGTGCAATAGCCGGTAGTTGATCTTCTGTCTGTTCTGTCTCCAGCCCAATCTGCATCACAGTATCCAACAACCTCAGTGTTTCTGTTGCAAGCCATCCATACGCCTTGACCCGGAGCCTCCCTTAAGTATCTTAGGATTCTCTCCACCATGTTCCAGTGATGAACCTTGGGATTTTGCATGTGCTGGCTAACCTGATTTACTGCAAAACAAACATCTGGCCGGGTAATGGTTAGATAGATCAGCTTCCCAACAATTCTCCTATATTGCTTGACATCTTCAAATGGAGTATCTTCATACTCCCCCTCTCGCAGTGTCTTGTAGCCCTCTTCAAGTGGTGTCTTGGCTTGTCTTCTTCCAAGATCTCCTGCCTCCTTTAGAATATCCAAAGTATATTTTCTTTGGGACATGAACAACCCCTCCTTTGATCTGCACATCTCAATCCCGAGGAAGTACTTCAGTTCACCTAGATCCTTGATGTCAAATGCGGTCTTGAGGAATGTCTTGGTGGCACTGATCCCCTCCTTGTCACTACCAGTAATGATGATGTCGTCCACATAGACTAGGATCACAATAATCCCGGACTTGCTGGTGAGAGTGAAGAGTGTGTGATCCGCTTGAGACTTCACAAATCCTCTTCCATTCAATGTAGTGCTTAGTTTGTGGTACCAAGCTCTTGGTGATTGCTTCAAGCCATAGATCGCCTTTCTGAGTCTGAGGACATTTCCTGGCTTTACCATCTCTTCCATTCCCGGAGGTGGTCTCATGTACACTTCATCTTCTAGTTCACCTTGTATAAAAGCATTCTTTACATCCATTTGCCAAAGATCCCACTCTAGGTTCACTGCCAATGAGATGAGTATCCGGATTGTATGAAGCTTCGCCACTGGTGCAAACGTGTCTAGATAATCTTCTCCATACACTTGTGTGTATCCTCTTGCTACCAGTCTGGTTTTCTTCCTTTCTGGCTTTCCATTTGCAAGATACTTGATGGTATGCAAGAGTCTGCTGGTCACGGCTTTCTTTCCTCTTGGAAGCTCAGTCTCATACCAGGTGTTGTTCTTGATCATGGCATTGATCTCTTCTTCAACAGACTCTCTCCATTCTTTGTCTTGCATTGCCTCTTCATAGGTGTTTGGGATGTACTCTTGATCCAATTCTCCAATGAAGACTTGATGTTCTTCTGGATATTGAGCAAGCGAGCATACTGCACTCACTGGATGTGCCACAGCTTTAGCATTAAAGTAGACTTTCGGTTGCCTGATTCTTGTGCTCCTTCGCAAAGGCTGTATCTGATCAGGTGCTGCCTCATTTGTTTCTTCTGGAACTTGATCTTGAGTCTCAGGAACTGATTCTGATTTGGTCTCATCCTGATCATGAGCTTTTTGTTGATTCCCCCTTTCAGGGTCAGGATGGGCAATTTTTTCATTTTCATTAATCACATCTTCTTCAACTACAACTTCTGGAACAGGTGCAGTAGCTTCAGGGATATTCCTTCTTGTTTCTTGAGTTGCTGGAGACATGCCAATGCCGAAATTCTCCAAAATGATTCTGAGGTTTGTGGCTCTTTCTGATTGCGGTAAGTCCCTCAGATCATCCCAATTCTTCACCTCATAATATCCCTTTGTTTCCACAAACTTCACATCCCTTGATATTAAAACTTTTCTGGCTACTGGATCATAGCACTTATACCCCTTTTGTGTTGGAGAGTAGCCAATGAACATCGCTTTTGTGCTCCTGGCATCCAGTTTGTTTCTCTGCTCCCCTGGTATCAGCACAAAGCAGAGACATCCAAACACCCGTAAGTGGTCCAAAGCCGGCTTAGTCTGGTTAAGGACTTCAAACGGTGATAGATCTTTGAGGACTTGAGTTGGAGTCCTATTGATCAGATAAGTAGCAGTCACCACCGCATCACTCCAGAATCTCTTTGGAACATTGGTGTGGAACATCATTGATCTGGCTACCTCCATCAGGTGTCTGTTCTTCCTTTCAGCAACTCCGTTTTGTTGAGGAGTATATGGACAGCTTGTTTGATGAATAATTCCATGTTGAGCCAGGTACTGTTTGAATGCATGACTTGTGTATTCTCCACCATTGTCTGATCTGAGGATCTTCAGCTTGGCATTGAAGTGGTTGTAGACATGAGCTTGGAAATTCTTGAAGGCGTCTAACACCCTATCCTTGGACTGAATCAGTGTCAACCAAGTGTATTTGGATTTTTCATCAATGAAGGTGACAAAGTATTTGTGATTCTCCCTTGACACACATGGAGCCGTCCATACATCAGAGTGAACCAAGTCAAAGCAACTCTCATAGGTGGTGGCAGACCGTGGAAAGACTGTCCTACAATGCTTCCCCAATATGCAGGCTTCACACTCTTCAATCTTAGACACCACTCCAGGGAATATCAGGTTTAGAGCTCTTGTATGGGGATGTCCCAATCTGGCATGCCATATTGTGTTCTCAGCGCCATTAACGGTGCTAGCCAGGCAGTGAGGCATAGATGATTCTGGCACCATATTCCTCTCAAGATGATACATCTGCTGATGGTTGTGCCCTTTTCCAATGACCTTTCCTGTCTTCAGGTCTTGAAACTCAACTTCATCTGGTCTGAACACAACTTGGCAGCCCAAATCAATCATAGCCCTTCTTACTGATAACAAGTTAGATGAAAATCCAGGCATATACAAGGCAGTAGATTCCTTATCAAACACTTTAAGGTTCCCTATCCCTTCTATCTTCACCTTATCACCATTTGCTATGACTACATTCCCTACGGCAGGCTGGATATTACTAATCAAGTTCCTATCACAAATCATGTGATGGCTTGCTCCTGAATCTATTATGATAGGTTTAGAGTCAAGAGAATGTGTACCAGCCTTCTTGGAAGCAATGAGAGCCAAGACAGTGCTCCAGATAAAGGAATTGGCGTCTTTTCTGGTCACAAAATCATCAGATGAGGTTGTACCAACTTGATTTCTCCACATGTCTTCAGTTGAATCACCCATGTGAGCAGAATACATGGTTCTCCCTTGAATTGCTTGCTGCTCCTTGGGTTTACATTTATCCGGCTGGCCTTTGAGAGGATCACCATCATCTAGGCATAAAATCTTTCTTCCAGTAAAGAAATTCTTTATCAGTGTGTTGAATGATGAGTCTAGGTGTAGGAGAAAGCTGAGTAACCGGTCGTTCTCATAGATGGTTTGGAGACTCTCCCATAAACACCCATAAGCGGTTTGAAGACTCTCCCATAGTCTCTTGGCGGTTTTGATGTGAGAATTGATCTTCAGAATTGGTTTTGACAAGGAGTTACAGATGAGAGCCAGAGCTTGTTGGTCTTCTTGAACCCATTGGTTGTGGTTGTTCACGTATCTATCTTCTTCAGCCATCCTCTTTGAAGTTCCAGCCTTCATGATATGGCTGTCCCAAAGTCCATAACATCCCAAGGTGATTCTGGCCACTCTTGACCATGAGAGATAATTAGGACCCTCAAGGGTCACGGAAATTATGTTTTCCTTCTCCATTTTTATGATTTGCGGAATGAGAATAACATAAAAGCTTTGCTGAATAAAAGAGAAGGATAGAGAAGGTTTGCGGAATGAAGTAGGAGCTTAAAGCTCTGATACCATGTTAGAATTGATGATTTATGAAGAGAAAGAGTATGAACACTCAAGAACACTCAAGAACACTCAAGAACAAATAAGAATAAGAAGGAGAGAAACTTATTTCCTTATTCAAAATGTGTTACAAACAAGGTTAATTTATAGACATTGAAATGTATAAGCAACAAGAGAGAAAAAAAATAAACAAAGGTAAGTGGAGTTGAGTGGCAAGGTGAGTGGAGTTGAGTGGCAAGGTGAGTGGAGTTGAGTGGAAACTTAGTGCTTGATAGTGCTTGCCTAACTTCTCCACTTGCATTTGAGTGCTTGATAGTGCTTGCCTAACTTATCATATTTTCTTCATGTCCACTTGCATTTGAGTGCTTGATAGTGCTTGTAACAGAAGCCTCCAGGATACCCCATGCCAGTGCAGAGTGTATTGCAGTCTGGATCAGCTCCAGCAAAACATAACCCTGGACAAACATCATCATTTAACTCTGCTCTTGCTTCTGATCCTGTAAAATATTTTTATGTTCATTACCCAAAACCAAGTATACAGTATTACCAATGCGATTGTTTAGCTGCATCATTACAAAACCTTTATAAAAATAGGTGAACAAGAATGCTTTAAACCTTTCAGAATTTTGAAACTTTAGTTGTGAATAATCGTCATATCCTGATAATTATAAGCATGAGTATTATTTTTTTTAGTTAACTGACCTGTGATCAAGAACATGACTATTACAGAAACTGCAATGAATGCATATGGAGATCTCCGAGCATCCATGGTTAGTTTTTTTTTTCAATAAGTTATTTCTATTGTATCTGTAAAATATTGTGAATGTTTTTTATTTGGATCTCTGGAGTATTCCTAGATATTTGAAGCTCCTTATATAGGATCACTTGGATCATCTCCAAAAGACACTCTATAACTTCAAATATAGAGTTTTTGGTTCTCCAAAAAGAAACTTCAAAACTTCAAATTTGAAGTTTCATCTTTTTATTTGCAATTTGGTCCTTACATTTACATATCTTATTTATTATTTTTAAGTATTTTCTTATTTATCATTTTAATCTTTAAAAAACTTATCTCACAAATATTCAAATTCAAATCTATAAATTAAACTTTACCCATAAATTTTTTTAAAAATTAAAATAAGTTTTATATTATTTTAAAAGTAGAATTAGACAACAAGAATATTATAAAACATACTGAATTATATATGTGTTAGTTATTTATAAAAGTTTTATGAATTTTCATTAACTAAAATAAATATAAGGACCATAGTGTAAAATACAAATAATTTTGAAGTTAGTTTTGAAGTTTTACTTTTGGAGAAGAACACTTTAAAACTTCAAATATAGAGTTTGAGAAACTTCAAAATAGAGTTCCTTTTTGGAGATGCTCTTATAAAAGCTTAGTCATATTTATTTATTACAGGTCAGATTCAAGCCTATATGGTGAAAAATGAATTAGTTATGTGACTTTTTTGGCAAGCAAATAAATTTATTTTCAATAAATTTGACATTTTGTATTATAAATCTTTGACAACAAAAACATTGACAAAATAAGTATTATAAATCTTTATACCCAATATAGTAGGAACGTTATTTATTTATATTCTAACATATAACCTAATATTAGTCCAATGTTATAAGATAACATTTATCCAATGATTTTGTTCCTTATCTAAAATTTATTCCCTACATATTAAAAGAAAAATAATTTTAAAAAGAATCATTTAATGTTTTTACACTAATAATATGACATGTCATCATCTATTTTTTTTAAAAGAAGTTTGCATGTCACAAGGAAAAGACTTCTAAAAATTTACTATAGTTTAATATATTCACAATAATAACATGTTCCTTTGAAAACTTTTGACATGCGCATGAATTTTAGAGCTGACGTTTTCAAAACTGTTAAAAGTCTTAGGATAAATTTTTTTTGAACAATGGTTTTATTTTTATTTTGTTATAAAAAGATACAAATAATCATAAAATCATATGAATATGAAGTATTATTTAATAGATATTTAGCTTAAATATATATACTTTAGTATCATTTAAATAAAACTTTATACCATATAAAATATATAAATTTTCTAGTTTTGAAATTTGCATTGAAAGGTATTAAGACCTGAATATTTTAATTTTGAAATTTGCATTGATTTTTTTTTTTTAAATATAAATTACTAGAGTTATTCAAAATCTCGCATTGAAAATTTTGTGATTAATGGTTTAAATTTTTTGTTACAACAAATATACAAATGATAATAAAACCATATGAGTATGAACTAGTAAGTTTTAATTAAATATTCATATTAAAATATATATATGTCAATATCATCTAAGTTAATTATATACCATATAAAATAAATAAAATAATTGCTTTAATTTATTCACTTTGATTTATGTGTTTACTCTAGTTTAATTATATGCATAATATTTATTCGTTTCTCAATTATTCAATATGTTTATTATTTTATAATATGTAATTGAACACAAAATAATTAATAATATGTAAAAATAATTTGTATATATAATGTTCATCTTGTGCAATATGCGTATCTTAACAGTGTTTTATTAATATATACAATCACTAATAACCGTAAAAATAATTCTAGACCAAATGTAAAATAGCTGAGTATTTAAATTTCTATGGGAACAAGTTTTCTTCTTCTAAAGATTGTGGTTATCTTTATGACGTTGTGATAAGTTATGTGTTTCAAACCAAGAAGTATAAACCGAACAATAATCTAGAATATACTATATGAAAATGTCTTTTTTTTGTTTGATATGAACTATGTTTCTATATCAATTTCATTATGTGAATGCAACGAAGAAACAAAATGGAAAGAACAGTACATAGTCTTAGTCAAACTTAGAGCTTTATTAGTTTTTATTTCATAATATAACAGAGCAATTAATTGAGAATAACAAACAACAAAATTAAGGAAGAGTGATATTCAGGGTTTTAGAGGATTCAGGATTGCAGCAACACGTTAATCCTTTACAGAATCCTCCGGAAAAACCTAAGCTAATGCAGAGTGTATCGCAGTCTGGTACAATGTCGGCGTGACATACCCCTGGACATTCATCATTTAACCCTGGTCTCGCTTCTGATCCTGTAAATACTTTTATGTTACTAACCCAAAACCAAGTATACATTATTATCACTGCGATTATTTTAGCTCCATTATTATAAACCTTGTAAAATCTATAAAAATTAGATGAACATGAAATTGAAACGTTCAGAAAATTAATTGTGAATAATCGTCATATCCTGAATTTTTATAAGCTGACATTTCGTGTTAGTTGACTGACCTATGATCAAGAACATTAGTATGACAGAAACTGCAATGAAAGCATATGGAGATCTCCGAACATCCATGTTTTTTCTAATAAATGATTTCTATGGTATCTGTACTTGTGAATCTTTTTTTATTTGGAATCTGATGTATTTCTAGAGAGTTTTGAAGCTCCTTATATAGGTCCACTTTGTAAATTCTTAGTCATGTATATTTATTAGGTGTCAGATTCAAACCCATAAATTTTGGTGGGAAAATGAATTAGTATATGATTGGTTTTTGGCAAACAAATGAATTAGTAAGAAAACTAGGGTTGTGCATCAACAAATTTTAAAATTAAATTAAAATTTAAAATAAAATATTTTTAATATTCTAGATTTTATTATTTCCAAACCAAATTTCAATATAAATGTTAATTTAGTCAAACATAAAATTAAGATAAATTAATTATTTTATTTATTTTCAATTATATTTAAGAAAAAAATATGTACATATTTAAAATTTTAATCTTAGATATATTTTCATTTGTTTATTTTGGTTAAGATATATTTATTTTTTAAAAACATTAATATATTTTTTATAATTATCAAAACAATAAAACTAAATAGAATTTTCAAAATTTATAGATATTAAAATAAAATAAATGATATTACGATTAGAAAATTGTTTTTTCAATAATGTATAAAGTTTTAAAAATATTTTTTGGTAATAAAATTGTATAATTATAAAGATATACTTAAATAATATTTCAAAAACTTGTAACTATTTGTATTTCTATATATTATTTAATATCATATTTGGATATATTTATTTAATGATAATGTATGTGTTATTTACATATTCTATAAACTTTATCAAAATACAAATTAACATTAAAGGTAATTGTCATGTCATCATAGCTAGCTTGTCATATCATTTTTTGGTGAATTTGATGTAGAGATAACATATGTGAAATCATTTCACAAATAATGTCTAATAAACTAATAGATCCAATTTTCCTGTGTGAACTTATCACTCTCTGTTTTTCATACATGAACATACGGATCATGCTTAAACCTCATAAACTTATGAATTTTAATATTTAAAACGCAAATTATTTAAATACGGTCAATTGTATAAGAATTGGAATTGATTTTGGTTTATTTTCGTATGTTGATGTGACTGACACTGACATGTCGTGTAATAGTTTAGATCGGTTTAAAATTTATTTTGATGTATTGGTTTAAATCGATTAGATTTTATTTTCTGCATATTTTATGTTCTCGTTTTGCGAAACTAAAAGTGCTTCTTCCTTCCTTGATTTCAATTTAATTCTTCTGTGAAATCATTTGTGAATGGTGGAAACGAATCCGCCCGATGGTTAGTTCATGCTCTTCCTTCACGATCTCGTTGCTTCCGTTTTTGACACTGCTCTTAAGTGCTACGGTTGTGAAGGTCTTTATTGGATCCGATTTCAATGACTTTTTCTATTGTCCCATGGTTGGACATCAAGGAAGGTGATGGAGGCTCTAGTCCCATTAATAGAGCAAGAAAAGGTGGAAGCTTTAAGGCTTGGATGAACAACCAAATGTTAGTAACGCTTATAATTTAACAATTTATCTGATACCACTTGTAACGTTGACTGTCTCCACACTCGTTCACTCGATCCATAAACTCTATTTTGTGTAATGAACAGTGCATTAATTTTTCTTAAACTCAAAAAAAATTATTTATTGACCATGCAATCACCAAATGATTTTTCTCGTACTTTATTTTCACTGACACTGATAATATAATAATTTATTTGATTTCATTTTTAACGTCTGATCGCTCTCACGCCCGCTCGTTCGACCCATGAATTTTATTTTGTGTGATAAGCGGTACGTTAATTTTTCCTAGGCTTAAAAATCTTATTTTTTTATCATGCAATCACCACATGATGTCTCCTCGTACTTTAACCTAACTCACATGATATCGCTAATCAATTTTCGATAGATAACTTATTCTTTGACTATTCCATCTCAAACATGTTAACTCTAAAATTCTTTCGGAATATATACCTGAAAAAGAAGTATATGTTAGTGTCATAAAGCCAAATCAATTATTTTAAACATTTCGGATGTTACACTCCATTTCAAAAATCACTTCCTAAACAAAAGACAAGAGACAATCTATGGCTTTTAAAACCTCTTGGAATACCCAAAGAAAAAAAAATTGTCAGAGCCTCATGTCATGCGACATCCCAAACTAGACTTGCCTTCAAGCATCTCGCAGTTCCAACTCATCATATCCGCAATTTCATATAGCTTCTAGCCTTGTACGCAAACTTATTTGTTGTCTTCCTTCGCCTATCCCGGGAGCAGACCATCAGAATGCAAAGAATCTGTTGGGAATAAGTATTGTATATCAAGCATCAGCCTTGCGACGTCACATGGGCTCGATCTGTTCAGGTTACATCCTCAGCGGTTGGTTTTCAAAGAATCACAAAAATAATTAGAAGGTTTCTTGCTCCATAAACGAGACTAATAATTTTAAAATAATATTTTATTTAAAATTATAAAACTGGTCTATATATTTTGATATTATTTAATTTTTAGTTTTTTTCATAACTTTTAAATAAACCGTACAAAAGTATTTGTAATTTGATTTCTTTTTGAATTGGTTAAGCTAATATTTTTGGACTTTGGTTAAACTAACTATAATTTGATTTTATTTAAGTTTAGTTAAATTTAAATAAAATTTAAGTTTTCAGTTTCTAAAATATGACAATATTTATAGATAGGATCTATATAAATTAGATAAAATGTTGTTAGTATAAACAAAACAATTTAAAATCTACCTTTTTGACCAACATCACTGTCCAAATAAAATTTTAAAATATGCTTTGATGGAAACATATTTGTAATTTATTGATAATCACAATCTATTGACTATATATACAAACAAACATTTTCAAAAGTATTTGTATATCATAAATTAGAGAATATCTAAATCAAGTTAAATATCTTTTGTCTTAAATATGATACAAACTAATTATTGAAAAATTCAATGATTTTTCTATCAGTCAGTCAAAAAGATCGTTTGCAATCCCCACTATATTTTTTTGCCATAAATAAGTTATACAAATAATGACAAACTAGTCATTTTTATCTATATATTCTAACTTCTCATGTTCATATGGTATAAGAACTTCTCCTAACATTGTTTTCGATTTACTTTTCTTTAGTTTTGTTTCCAGTGAGATTTGTAGTCCGTATATTTTTACGACTTGCAGCAATGACAACCATTAAATTTTCATCACTTCTATTTTCTTTGTTGCTAGTCACTGTTCTCTTCCTTATGCCAACAATTTCAGGTAAACAAAAAAACATTTATTTATTGACAATTAGATCATTACAAGCACAATATGTAACTTTTCGAATTTTGAAGCTATGATTTTATTACAATGATTATTTACGAAATTTGAAGCTATGATTTTTTACAATGATTTTTTCGTACATAAAAATGAATATATTTATTGGATACATCAAAATTAGTTGACACAGAAAGACCAGTACGGTTGTATTTGTATTTACATGTTTAAAACACATGCTCACAATAAAGAAAAACAAGATATCTGCTTTCAAACAAAATTTTAAATAAATTAATATTTTGGTTGTTGATGTTATATACACGACTAGTATTTTTACTTTAATTGTATACTTAGGTATTTCAAATGTTGATTAGAAAGTTCATAACCAAATAATATCAAAATCAGAAACAAAAGATAATGAGAAAATGGACTATACACTGTTTAAAATCTTGTTAATTGTGTGTTGGTTATGAACTAAACAGGACAAATGTTGCCATGTTTATCCGTACCATGTACAAACTCAACACCATGCAATCCAGCTTGCAAAGCTAAAGGATACAAAGGAGGGGTTTGTGTTATGATGGGTGTTGGCGCAAAGAGCGGTGCTTGTTGCTGCAAACGTTATTTTGAATCTCAAGATTCTTCCATATCTGATGATGCTGCTAATGCCCTCATCATTCCTAACTAATTCATTATTTAATCTATATGTGCTCTTTATTATATGAATAAAAAATATATCCAAACCAATACATGTGTTTGACAGTGAATTGTATATTCCCGTTTGAACGGTAGCACAATAAGTTGAAGAAGCTGTTCATGTTATACATCTACCACTGAGATCCAAGCTTTATGATATTATTTTTTATATTGGTTATTATGTTATTACAAATTATGATAAATATTACACAGACAATACTACAAGTAATTTCACAGTTTTATGTGCTTATACCATCTCCAATGGCTATAATCACCTATATATTTGATTCTAAATAGAGTAAATCTATTATAGAATTGAATTTGTTCTAGTAGTTTACTTTATAATAGAGAAAAATGTAGATAAATGTTATCTTTTTTTCCTTTATTTAAAAATAAAAAATAATATTTTTTATATTTCACTTTATTATAGAGTAAACCATTAAAACAAACTTAATCTTATAATACACTGGAATATAGAGAAAATTATACAGCAGGGACATTTAAAAGATCTATGGATGGGCCTTTTGTACTGAAGGCCCAATAAGAATCTTAGTCTAAAAACCCAATAAATCCTTATAAGAAACACGATGAACAACGAGAACCCAAATCGAATAAAAATTAAAACTCCCTGAATAGTAGTATCGATCGTTAAACCCTAAGAAATGGATTCAAAATCGGCGGAGTTTACAGCGGATAATCCGCTTCGCATGTTAGGATTCGAGTTCGAAGAGGTTTCCGCCACCAGAGTCTCCGGCCGCCTCACCGTAACTGAAAAATGCTGCCAGCCGTTCAAGGTCTTGCATGGCGGCGTATCCGCTCTGATCGCAGAAGGACTCGCCAGTCTCGGCGCCGGAATCGCATCTGGTTATAAACGTGTTGCTGGTGTCCATCTTTCAATTCACCATATCCGACCTGCTGGCCTCGGCGAATCTGTCTTCGCCGAATCTTTTCCGGTCTCCGTCGGCAAAAATATTCAGGTATACTTATACTTGTTCGCACGTATCTAAAACATGTGTTATGTTTAATTAGATGGGTTTTTTGGTCAACAACATATATCTTGTTAGTCTAATTTAATAAGAGAAACTTGATCAAGGATATACACTATTAATTTTATACAAGTATTAAAAATAAATTCACGAGTGACAAGTTAGTAATTATTCACCAAGTCTATGTTTTTTATCAATTTTGAAATATATTTTTGACGAAATTAAGAAATTGTAAGGAAACTAATTATGTTTATTTACTCATTTGTATATACAACATTGTGATCCTTTGAGATAAATGTAAAAAAAATATCTCAGCTTAAATAATAAAAAATTAAAATTAAAAAAAAAATTGTTAGGTAAATGTAATGAAATGACTAGTGAGTTGTTTGTGTGCAACTTTGAGAGCATCCGCAACGGTGAGACCCACAGCGGATCCTTCACTATTCACTTTTTTTTTTTTTTTTTTACATTTTCAGAATTAAAAAAAAATATATATATCAATTAATCGCGGGTTGTCACGTGTCGCGGGGACCCGCAAACAGTGTAAGGACTCCCTAAAGATCGGTTCTTCAGGAGAGGATTTAAGGATCGAATCCTTAACTATTCATGGGGTCCACCGATTATTTAATTATTATTTACGAATAAATGTTAGGTATGGGAGGTTCGGTTATGGAAAACCAAGGAGACGGAGAAGAAGAAAATGATATCAACGTCCCGGGTTACTCTCTTATGTGGTTTACCTGTACCGGACGGCGCTAAAGATTCTTTGGACCAGCTCAAGAAGTTTGTATCCAAGTTGTAATTTTCAATTTGTCATGTTTGGTGGTTGTATTGTACCTAGTAAACGATTATAAAAGGCCGCAAGTATCTATCGTTGGTCTAATTTGCAGATCCATTTCCTTAAAAGTTTAGTGTATTAAGACAATATCTTGTTACAAGGTCCAAATCGTATTAGATGGGATGCAGACCTCTGATATGTATGAGTAGCTCATGGAGTATGTTACGTTTGGTTACAATTATAACGGAAGGCGAACTAGACTATGGCACCATTGGTATGTAAGTATCTTCTGTGGCAGGCACGAGGCAGGATCTGTTATATGGTATCTTTCATCTCTACGTGGGTTAATTAAACTAAATCATGTTGTGTCTCTCTTCTGCAGTCACTAGCTCATGATTCTCCGCTTCCTGATGCGGCTGTGGAAAACTAGCACTTGTTGTGCCCAAACTTGAGCCAACTTTGTATTGTTGTAATCTTTTGAATATGAAAAAAACTGTCGATAAAGTGTAATCTTTTATTATGTATAAAATGTGTAATTCCTATTCTCTTAACTAAAGCTGATGCTGGCCTTGGTTAGTATAATACTATCGTTTTGATTTGTCTTCTTCTATCTTTTGTGTTTCTGCTTCACACCTCGACATCAAAAGCAGTTTGTGCAAAAGACTATTTGTAAAAAAAAATCAACTTGAATTCGTGGTTATTGGTGAAGAAGATGAAGTTAGAGAGAAAGAGATAAACTTATATGTGAACTGTTATATCCAACTAGACAGCAATTAGTTGTTTATAGAAGCTTAATGTTTAGATAGAGATCTATATTAATTTTTTGAGTCCGTTGATCAAATCTTTTTTAAATTTTGATTTGGAAAATTGTTTTGTTCAAATCCAGTTTGCTCACTATGAGAGTGCCTAGGTACTTCGTAAATCAATTTTTAGAATACTAGTTATATCTACCACACAAATCTGTAGTGTTACAGTTACAGTTACAGTTTCAGTTACAGTTTCAGTTACAGTTTCAGTTGATAAAATAAAACGAAGCACCCAAAACGCAGCGTTTTACAACTTTCAGTTTTTTTTCTTCTAATTATTAATTAATTGAATGTCTTTTAGCCGTCTTCTCTCTGTGCTTTCCTGAGTGGCTTGGATTCGTTTCTCGAAGCAAAGACTCCAACTTTCAAACCGTGCTTAGTCTCTCTGTCTCTCTCTCTCTCTCACACCTTCTCAAAGGTACCCTTTTTGATTCTCCATCTATTACAAACTCCAACGCTTTGTCCGTCTCAAAGTTAAGGTTTTTTTGTTTGCAGATTTGAAGTTTATAGTGATGGCTACGAAGAAAGTGATAGCTATATGTCAAGCAGGTGGACAGTTCGTAACTAACAAAGATGGTTTATTAGTTTACACCAATGGAGATGCTTACGCCATAGACATCGATCAAGACACATCATTAAGCGACTTCCGGTCCGAATTAGCTGAGAATTTCGGGTTTAGTTGGGAGACGATGACTCTCAAGTACTTCCTCCCTGGAAACAGGAAGACCCTTATAACCATCTCTAAGGATAAGGACTTTAAACGCATGGTCAGCTTCTCTGCAGATGCACCTAATGTTGAAGTCTTTGTCTTACCTGAGGAAGCTAAAGCGATGACTGTGTCCAACATGCCAACTAGTAGGTATGTGTGTTTGTTTTCTCGTTCTTGTTTCTACTTGAGAATGTGTAAGTTCTTGTTAAAGAACATAAGCGTTGCCGTGATTGTCTTTTATCCACATTGTTGAAGAAGATCATAGCAACTTATGTGTGATCAATGTTATAAAAATTGCTACGAGGTGGTTAGAATAGATTCTTTATAGAGGATTATTGTTTAGGTAGGTGTCTAGACCGACTTTTGAAACACCTGTTCTAAAATAATCGTTTAGACCTCATTGTGGACTAGACGGGCTCATAGCCACCGTCTAGACCGAGTTTTAGAACAGTGTGTGTGATTCTCTTTTTTTGTTTGACAGGTCTAGTAGGACTACTGCATCGGAAGCAGTTGTACCTGTAGTTTCTGCAGGAGATGTTGTTATGGGAGATGATGATGATGATGATGATATAACAACAAATGATTTTCAGATCGATATGGGAGTAATGCCTGATGTAAACAGCCCTTTGCCGTCTGATTTTCTTTTGACTGACGAGAAGCAGCATATCAAACCTGCACAGCAGTGGGAAAACACCATCACTGGTGTTGATCAAAGGTTCAACAGCTTCACAGAGTTCCGAGATGCGTTGCACAAGTACTCCATCGCACACGGTTCACTTACAAGTACAAGAAAAACGATAGCCATCGCGTTTCAGTCAAATGCAAAGCTCAAGGCTGTCCATGGCGCATCACTGCGTCGAGGCTCTCGACCACGCAGCTAATATGCATCAAGAAAATGAACCCGAGGCATACGTGTGAGAGAGCGGTTGTGAAAGTTGGTTACCGTGCAACAAGAGGTTGGGTTGGAAGTATTATTAAGGAGAAGTTGAAAGCGTTTCCTGATTACAAGCCTAAAGATATTGCAGAGGATATAAAAAGAGAGTATGGGATTCAACTGAATTACTCACAGGCATGGAGAGCTAAAGAGATTGCTAGAGAACAGCTTCAAGGCTCTTATAAAGAGGCATATACTCAACTTCCCTTTTTCTGCGAGAAGATCAAGGAGACAAATCCTGGAAGTATTGCCACTTTCATGACAAAAGAAGATTCAAGCTTCCATCGTCTTTTCATATCGTTCTATGCTTCCATATGTGGGTTTAGACAAGGTTGTCGCCCTCTCCTTTTCCTTGATAGTGCTGTCTTAAACTCCAAGTACGAAGGGGTTATGCTTGTTGCTACAGCTCCTGATGCAGAAGATGGAGTATTTCCAGTAGCTTTTGCAGTTGTGGATACCGAGACGGAAGAGAACTGGGTTTGGTTCTTGGAGAATCTCAAGTTAGCATTAGCTGATTCACGGAGAATCACATTTGTTGCAGATTTTCAAAACGGTCTGAAGAATGCATTGCCTCTGGTGTTTGGCAATGAACACCATCATGCCTATTGCCTGCGCCACCTCGCTGAGAAGCTAAACATGGACTTGAAAGCTCAGTTTTCTCATGAAGCAAGACGGTTTATGCTCAATGATTTCTATGCTGCTGCTTATGCCACAACCTCTGAAGGATACTACCGTTCCCTAGAGAATATAAAAAACATTTCTCCTGATGCTTACGCTTGGGTTATTGAAAGTGAACCTCACCATTGGGCAAATGCTTTGTTTGAAGGAGAGAGATATAACCATATGAACTCTACTTTTGGGTTAGATTTCTACAGCTGGGTTTCAGAAGCACATGAGTTGCCTATAACCCAAATGATAGACGAACTCAGAGCAAAGCTGATGCAATCAATCTATACCCGTCAGGTGCAGTCCCGGGAATGGGTTGGTACAGTGCTAACACCAACTAACGAGGAGAAGCTACAGAAAGAGATAGAACTCGCAAGGTCACTTCAGGTGTCACGGCCTCACGATAGCTTATTTGAGGTTCATGGTGATGAATCCATCAACATAGTTGATATCAATCAGTGTGATTGTGACTGTAAGGTATGGAGACTAACTGGTTTACCATGTAGCCATGCGATTGCAGTGATTGAATGCATAGAGAAAAGCCCTTATGAGTACTGCTCTAGATACTTGACCTCAGAGAGTTATCGGTTGATGTATGCTGAGTCCATTAACCCTGTCCCTAACGGGATGATGATGGCAGAGGAAAAGATTGAGGGGGTTGTTTCAGTGACTCCTCCGCCCACAAGGAGGACACCGGGGAGATCAAAGAGTAAGCAGGTAGAACCAATAGACATGATCAAGCGTCAACTTCAGTGTAGCAACTGCAAGGGATTAGGACACAACAAGAAAACCTGCAAAGCTGGGTCCCAAGGATAGACAGAGAGACAGAATAGACAGGGTTAAGGACAGATTGTAGTTATGAACTTATGATTAGTTGATTTTGCCAAACATTTTGGTTTTTTGTCCCTCTAGTTGTTGGTTTTAGACGTGAAGGGTTGTTAGACCAAGCTAACAGGGAACAACCAGCTCAGTCTTTGTTCTTAAATATCATTTTATAGTTTGTAGCTTGGTTTACTTCCCCATCTTTTCACATTCATGGAATTTGGAATTACAGTCCATAGTATATTCTCCTTATATTGAGAACAATAGCTGGAACATGATAAACTGGATTCACTTCCCCAGCTTTATAATCACACTTTACAAAATAAGCCACACTTGTTTGAAACTTCCAAAATTGCCAACACTTGATGTTTTACTTGTATAATTCCCAAGATTCTCAATGGTCATATGATATGTGCTTAATACACCCGTGAATAGGGGCCAGAAGATCGAGGCTATAATAAATGCTAGAGACAGAAAGAAATAAAGTGTGAAAAAGAGTAAAATCACTACCAAGAAATTGATTCCAACCAGTCAGAGGTGAACTCATAGGCCACAAAGGTAACAGCACCAGCAGGAGCAGCTTTCACAGTGGAAGGTACAATGCCTTTGTACAGACCGTGCCACCCTTCCGACATCAGAATCTGTTTAAGACCGTCTAACATGTTTCTGTATGCACGTCGCTCCACTCGGGCTCCATATCTCGGATGTCTCTGCAAACCTTCAATCTGCAACAAAAAGAGTCTTTCAAATCTTTTTGACATTTTTATCATTTTATGTTTGAAGGTAGCTGCAGTTTCATTGCGATAGAGATTCACTGGGAAGTAGGAAAGATTTTATCATTCACGAGTTTGTCACAAATTTGAGTTTTCTTTCTAAGATACGATTATAGAACAAGAGTGGGGAAGTAAATCTGTAAGCAGTGCCATAGCGCTGCAAATATACTGTAATGTTCTAGTTATGTGTGTAGTTTCTTGCTGAAGTGAAGAAAGAAGAATATCTTTACAGATTAACTGACCTGGAAACGCTTTTTAACCACATCAAGAGGATGGCAGACGAGTTTGGCGCTAGTGCCAGCACCAAGCCCACAAACAAAAAGCTGGAAGCTAGAAAGGTTGGTGTCCACGTTGATGGGGTTTTTGGAAGATAACATGTATCGGTTCCAGTCCTGGTGAATAATCAAATGACCTGATTGTCACTAGAAATAAAAAGACAGATCATTTAAGAACACACTTACCATCATCCAACGCTTAAACATATCGTACGTGCCAAACTGCAGGCCAGCGTAAGGCACAATTTCAACAAGAGTTGGTGTTAATCCATTATACAATCCTCTTATGCCTCGAGATTTGATAATATCAAAAAATGCAGACCTCATTGTTGGATACACCTGTAGACAGTCATCAGTCACTCATCAATGGTTGCAATTTCACTATATTACAGGCTTCATAAGTCAAACAACAAACCTTAGGCTCCCCTTGTGAGGCCAATATTGTCCTTAGAAGATCAAACGGATAAGATCCTAATGTAGCAGCACATCCTGCTAAAGCTCCACTGACGAAAGATAGATAAGGGCTCAAATGTATATGATCCTCTGCATTCAATACAACCAGCTAACAATTAAGACAAGACACAGTAATCTCCAATACAAAAGCTATTATAAGAAACATTCATTCAACCAACACAATCTGAAGAATTATGCCAAAAGAGAATTCTCTTTCACCAATAACAAGAAATGCAACACGATGTAGGACATAACAGAGTCGTCAACCCCTAAGATACTCACGTGAAAACAACCAAAAAAACGAGGCACTAACAATCTACAAAGTACCATATCTAGACAGACCCCCGATGTTTACTCTGTAGAGTCATTACCTGTCTTAGTAGAACCAGATGCAAAAGATTTCAACTTATGTAGCACTGTAAACTGAATTGAAGTATATGGCATGACCATAAGCAAAGCTGGCACATTACCACGCCAAAACCCCTGAGAAAACAAGTATCAAACATCACAAAACCTCAACAAAACCTAATGCCACAGACCTTAAAGGAAAGGTTTTAGGAAACGGAAGTGGTCAAGAGACAGACCCGAAAACCTTCTTCTCTAAAAATGTCTTTAGTTGCTTGTAGCATCCCTGTATACTTAGATGCTCCTGGCAAGTTCCCCCGGACCACAGACCATGAACTTGTCGGTTCTAGTTGAACCTGCAATCACAAATCAAGTTTCTTCAGCCATCTCCACACATAAAGCTAGTCACTTTCCTAAAGTGACAAACCCAACAACAGCGTCCACAATACAAGCGTATCCAAGCATAAAAGAAGCTAAACTTTATCAAAGGCCATGAAAGAAGAGAAGGCACCTGAAATCTAATCTTAATGACATCAAGCGGAGAAGTAACTGTGCGTGAAACACCACCGGAGATGGCTCCGGCGGAAGCATCAATCAGAGCACGTTTAATCTCGCTAGGATCATCAACCGCCTCCGTGGAACTCATTATTTTCCTTCTAGGGTTTCTTCGTCTCTACAAGCTTAAATCAATTACAAAACAAAACTGTTACAAACCCCTGTCATCAATATAAAGTACCTAAAAAAGGAAAGAGATCAATTTCACAACAATAACATAAAAGATATGATCTTCTGGAAATTTACCAGATAACGCGAAGGAGCAGCGACATTGATAATGATGATGATGTTGTGGGAGAACAGAACCTTATAGGGTTTGTGTTGCCGCGGAATTGGGTGGTGATAGAAAAGGATTTGACTTGAAAAAGATTAAAAAAAGTTGCGAGCTTTCTATCTCCGTCAACGATCGTGTCCTCCTCCGTATCCCTATAATTTAAAAGCCCTTCCACTTCATTACAGAACTTAGCCCCCCTCTTTAATGTTCTGTCGGTTTCATGAAAAAAATATCAATTTTTATGACAAATCAAATATCACTATTTTTTAAAGGTTTCAACTTGCGAAGGCTTTTGCTGTCTTTTGACGTGCCTTTACGTCTTTTGAATGGGTGATGACTAATAATTTGAGCTTCTCTTTCGACGGATTAGGAAACACGATGAGCATATGATGAGTAGAAAGAATATGAGAGAAAATTTGTAGCTTTTTTAAACATAGATTTAACGCGTGCTTAACCACTTTTAAACCGAATATTAACAAATCAGAGATCCTGAGTTGTAGTAAACGAGTAGACAGAATCGTAGTGTTATGATGAGTTGTAACTACTAAGGCATATACATCGAACTAGAATATGTTCAAATCCAAATGTTGGCCTTTCTTTCTGAATATTTATCTACTTCTCTATAATAAAAATTTAGAATTAGAGATTAGAACTGTAATGTATGGTCCGATTTGGACCAAGTCCAATGAAATATTGGCATTGGTGTCCAAAATTTTCAGATTCAGCTTTGCTGCAAACAAACTTTTAAAACTTGGTTAAGTAATATATTTTAACTCCTAACTGGCTCAGGGGACTCATTTATGCTAAAGCATATGTTGGCTTATTAGTACTCCCTAACTACTTGTGAAGTTTGTTATCTTAATTTACACACATGTACTTTGGATAGTTTTTCACTTTCATGTAAAGCTTATTGTATTGAGTTATTTTATCTTGAGATGATGCCTACTGGTGTAGTCTTTCATTTGTACTTCTGTCATCTGGCTCTTTTTAAAAAGCATCCTATTTGTTTTTTTTGTCAACTGTTCATATGTTTAACTAAATTTTGGTCCGTTAAAATGTCATTCCGAAAATCTGACCATTTTTGGTTTACATGAAAAATGTTACATCTCAAATCATATATATTCCTTTGGTAGTGTATCTGCGCGGATATTTATGCATCATCCTACATTGTAACTATAGATTGAAACTTCTAAGCAAACTCTCACGACTTCTTTAAGTAATATATTTCATGATAACTAGAGATGATCTTAGCTCCTAACTGGCTCATGGAACTCGTTTATGCTGAAGCTTATGCTGGCTTGATATGATTCCCTAACTAAGTGTGAAGTTTGTTGTCTAAATTTACACACATGTGTTTTCCTTCTTTGAATAATTTTTCGTTTTCACTTTTCATGTAAAGCTTATTCTATCGAGTTGTTTCATCTTGAGATGCCTACTGATGTAGTCTTTCATTTGTACTTCTTTTATCTGCCTCTTTTAAAAGTTACCCTTTTTGTTTTAAATATGTATATATGGTATCAACCTCCACTCATTTACAATTTCACCATCATGTCATTCTTTAAATAAATTTTCACCATATGATTAGCATACTAATGATACAAGACGTGCCTTTAGCGTTTTAGCATGAGACCCGATGCCATCCTCTTCTTGTTATTGTGCCACATTATAAATATTATGTATATGTATATCACAAACTACATATATTGATCCAGTACTGAGATATAAAATACGTAATTTTCTTACCTATATCTATTCTAGACATGTCCTTTTCATGCAATCTTGCTAAATTATCTTCTTTGGCCAATCAATACTTTGTTCTTTATGGAAAATATATTAGAATATGCATATATATATATAATATACTCTATCCGTTCTGTAAAGATTCATATTCTAGAAAAAAATTTGCTTAAACAATATACAGCTTTTACATTTTCAATGTATTTATTAGTGATAAATTTTAAATTTCAAAAAAACATAATTCTATTTATTAAAATTCTATTGGTTAGAACTTATAGGGGATAGGTAATTCTGGAATATAACGTTTTGATAACTAAAATTCACTATATTTTTTTAATAAGTGTGATAATTTTAAAACATGAAACATTTTTTTAAAAAGTCGGTTTCATATACAAATTAGACTACTTATTAACAGACATTAATATTTCCAGAATATATTACATACAACATCCAACATTCAAATACAAAGTTAGCTTCACAAGAGACATAGCACATACCAGACCACACCATGTGCACACAAGCCATCTTTACGGATAAGAGGCTAAAAATAGAAAAAAACGCTAAAATATGGCTACATGTCCCTGTTGCGGTTCTTGACGACGATGTCGTACATGTGCATCGACTTAAACCTGGAGAAATCAGTAGGGAGTGAGATGAGATGAACAGTGGATGCTTTATGGAACTGAAGGAGATGAGGCTCCCCGTAGTAAAGTTCCCAGCCAAGTGCATACAGATGTCGCTGGAGATGTGAGTAAGAGGTTATGACCTCGTTGCTTGGAGTGTATACCAGAACCTTACGCTTTGCTTTCGCAGTGTTCGTCTCATCAGCTCCAGGATTTTCCACTAGCCGAATGACGCCATTCTTGAACACCCACACTCCTGACATCTCCAGGTCCTTTTTCTTTTGAAGTATGTAATGAAGTTGTTCTTGAGGTATCAGGACAGAGGAGACGTGGTTATATATAAAAGCAAGCTCGGTTACTTTTTTTCTGCCAGTTATTGTATTTTATATATAGTCTGACATAAAATATTTTTACCACATCGTTTTTTACAAAGTTTTATAGAAGCAATGTTTATTTTGTTAAAAATGTGAAGATGTGCCAATTTGAAAATATATAAATAGTAATATATGGACGATACATGGACAATTTTGGTTGACTTGATTAGGATTTTATTACTCCCGGATTGTTTTAGAGAATATGATTTGCTAATTATGTGCATACAACTTAGTTTATGTAATTTAGCAAAAAAAAAAAAAATAGTTTATGTAACAATAGGTATTTAAACTACAACATATATAACACTAATTTGATTAATCATACTTCAGAACTTAACAAATATGTTTGTGTCCCATGGTTGAAAAATTGAACCGCCATTGAATTGCATTTTTTAAACCGTATGTTAATGTTTTGCACAACTCAAAAATTACCAAATACATAGTATCTTTCACAGTTGACCCCTAGCTTGTGAATAATTATGTGAAGCCATTCCTGAATCAGATTATCCGCATGGGCAGTCTTTCACTTTCTTGGACTGACAAGTCATTTCGAAGTGCTTGGGGGTATATTGACATATAAAATTGAAGAAGCTAAAATTTTGCAAAAAATTAAAGAAAAGTAGTAATAGGGAAAATGTATACACAACAAAAATTCGAAATTCAATATATTTATCTCAAAGGGATGGGCAAAGGGAATCACATGTCTTCAAATTGGTCCATACACTAGAACATGGGTTGAATCAACCCAACTCCACTATATAATTTAGTTGTAATATAACGAAAGCTTATAATGTTCATGAGTATTATATTAAAATGTAAAAAAATGTAGAAGAAAAATAAACTAAATATAGAAACAATTTCTACAAATAGTCACTAGGTCATTCATAGTCTAGCATGGCAAGCTATCATGAAGAAATATTTGTCACAAAATTTAACTTCAAAATTCATCTATCAAAAGTAGTGTTTGTTCATAATTAATATAGGAAACGGGTATCACTCTTGCTCTTTACTCACACTTAATTATGACAAAACAGACTCAGTTGTGTTCTCAGACCTCACTGTGGACTCATGAGTCATGACTCATTGTGGACTCATGAGTCATGACTCATTGTGATCATGAGTCATGTGATAGATTAAGATTTCAGTTTTGAAGAAACGGATGCATGCTTCACGAATTAAAACCCTCCACAAACGTTTTTGTGCTGGTGTCTTATACACCTTTTGAAAACGGCATGGCATGTCCATCCACATATATACATCATGTTAAAAATAAACAAATATATTTCCAAGTTTAAAAAAAGTATATACATATGATTTTTCTGCACTCAAAGTAGTACGAAAAACTCAAGTTTAGAAATCAAATAGGTTCAATAGTACTGCTTTACAATTTATACAATTTATTTTTTTTTAAATAAATCTCTTAGAGTATAAGCTGAGAAAAATTTCGTTCACAAATCACAAGGTTACGGTGGACTTTTATAAAATTCGTGGTGATCACTGAGTGAAAACATCTTGCGAATCATGCCAAATTGATCAAACAGTGGAGTGTTTTGCATGCAATTTTTCATAAACATTTTTGGTTTATCATATTTTAATTACAAAATTACAGAGAGAAAAAAAAACAGTTTGCTTAAAATTTTAAATTTAAACTATTTACAAATCAGTTTTGAGTTTTTTTTTTGTTTGGTTTGTTATTCTTATGATCACATTATTGGACACTTAAATACTGTATGGGCCAAGCCAACTATTAGATTAAGGCCCAACACTAGCCCTTAAATTTGGCGCCGAATCTCTCTCTGCCGCTCGATTCAGCTTGACGGCATCTGTAACTGAAACAGTCCAGAGGGAACTTAGAGAGAGAGCAAATCAGTAGAGAGAAGATTCTAATGGCGTCGGACTCGGGTATGGGATCGGCTGACTTCGAATCACTGTCCTCGACTTCGGACGTAGAGCTCTTGAAGAGAGCGTGGCGTAATGAGAAGGCGGCGCCGGAGATTCTTCCGTACGAAGGTGATCTCGTCGAAAGAGCCAAAGGGCAGATTGAATTAGTGGTAAATCATCTAAAGTCCTAATCTTTTCTGTTGGGTCTTCCTTAAAATACTAGTTCCCACGACGACGATGTTACTTAGATAAAAATCACATCTTTTACATATTCTGTAAAAACATTGTCTTGTTATATCCAGCTTCTAAGAGTTATATCTACTGGTTTGCATCGCAGCTTTTGTAAAGTTTGAGTTTTTTATTGCAATTTTGTAACTACAGGAAGAAAATATTGAAGCTTATGTGGAAAATGGTCTCGACCCTTTGGTGGTGTCACTTTATCAGATGGATTTGGACAGAACCCAGTTTCTGCTCAGATCATATCTTAGGGTTAGGCTTCTCAAGGTGTGTTCTTTTGATTGATATCCTCCTTAGTGTCTTTGTATGAATCTATATAAACTTTGGTTTTGTGTCTTCTCCAATGGTGAGTGTTGGCTTTAGATAGAGAAGTTTATGTTCCACAGCCTCAAGTCAGAAGAAGCTGAAAGTCGCCTTTCTGAGCAAGAGAAAGTGTTTGCTAGAAGGTTTGTATCTTTTTTTATTACATAATTGTCTGATTTTATGTTGATTTGGCTGGTGTCACTAACTATATATGAGTCTTTGCAGGTGTGCTGATGATTTGGCAAAGCATTTCGAAGAGAGCGTGCTGCTTAAGTTGCCTGAGAACTATCAGTCAGTTCTCAAGCAATCCCTTATAAGTGATGTGGATGATATGGGTACTTACCTAAAACCTCATGTTCCATCTCTCAAATATAGAATCCCAGTTTGTTTAGACTGTCCTTATAGTTGAACAATCATAGTAGCTAGAGATTCTTGTGTGTTGTGATGACTATGATTGTGTTTTGTTTCCATTTTCAGTGCCGGAGCCACATTTGGATACCTTTGTTGTCTGTAGAAGCAAGAACTTTGTCACCCTTAATCTATACGAAGAGTGAGAACTCCTTGACATCATTTTCTCCATACTCAAACTTTTTAGGAACCTAAATGGGGTTTGCTCTTATTTCGGCAGAGGAGATACCCCTCAGATTTTGGAGTTGGAGCGTGGCGTTCCCTACTTCATACGTTACAAGGTTGTAAAAGGAGCAATCGAATCTGGGAAGATAGACTTGATCTGAGCTCAAAAAGCTATAAGTTACAATGGATTTTCACTCAAATCTCTTTCTATAGCATAAGCATTAGCTGGTGCCACCATTGTCCATTTTCTTATGATCTTGAGTTTGAATAGTGAATTTCTATATTGCTTGAGTTTCCTAAATGTCATGGTTAGAAACTTCGCATTCCTTGTGGTTTGTGCAGTTGTCTCTAGTATAGCTATTCTCTTGCTTTGAATACTTGGTGATAATCATAACTTAAACTAATTTACTTTCGGTCCCAAAGATAAAGGATTCAACCATAATCAACTAGACTAGTTACCTAGTTCTACCCTTAATGGGTCTTTTCTATTTATTGTAATCTGGTGCCTTACACTGAGAAAGAGGATCATTTAGAGATGAAGGCTACAACAGCAATAAGCAACAGATTCTTGTGGTTATGTGTTGGTGCTGGCTCCAAGCTTTTCTAGAGCAACAACCAATGAGATCAAATCTAGATATGACTCCTCACAACCTTCACAAGTTTGCATGGATCTTCTGGTTAAAACATATAATCTGAAGACTCGATGTTGGTGCATGTTCGAAGCACGCCTGTTTCACGGACATAACTGAAGTGTAGAAATGGAGTTTTAACACCGGAAGGTTCAAAAGAAAAGTCTTTGTTGGTGTGACAATATGCACCACAAATCTTTAATTGCATTTTGTAAACAAGAGAATTAAAATTTAAAATAATAAAATCTGAAAAAAATGGTCGTAAGATATTATTTAAAAATTTTAAAATGTTATCTTTTTTTTGATAAGAAGATGGGAGATTTCCTCCCAATTTTATTAATTCAGAAACAAACTTACAATCTTACTTGTCTAGGCCATATCGACCTATTGACATCGTCACGTAGCAAATGAAACAGGTCTATCGGAACAACATCATAGCTATGAAAACCAAAAGGAAGAGAAAATGCAAGGTTAGCTAAACCATCAGCTAAGCGGTTAGCTTCCCTATACACGTGAACAAAACGGATTAACCAGTCCCTCGATATAAAGCCATGGCACAGTCGTACCAGGAACGACAGTGGGTGAGTATCTTCAATTCCTGTCGTAAGAAAACCCACCACCATCTTCGAATCCACTTCCACCTCCAGCCGACGTATACCTCTCTCCCAAGCAACTACCAGACCATAGTAAACCCCCCCAAAGCTCTGCCAATGGTGCTGTACATCTTCCTATATTAAGCGCAAATCCACAAACCCACTCGCCATTCCCATCCCGCACTACACCTCCAGCTGAGGCCAGTCCTGGATTCCCATGAGATGCTCCATCAGTATTTAGTTTCATCCATCCCAACATTGGGGGTTTCCATCCAACCATTATCTCCACTTGTTGGCCCGCAACACTGTTTTCAACATTCACGTTCCTAACACCTGTCATTTCCCTTGCCAAATTACGTAGAAACAAAACTCTATCTCTCCAAAGCCGATTTTCTCCAAAAACATTCCCACATCTCCACTTCCATCCCCACCATACGTTTAATGCAAAAGTCGTTACCCAAGGGATCTCACTAATCACGCTTTTATCACTAAGGTTCTGGTACAGCCACTGGAGCAAAGGTAAAGAGAAGAAAGCGTGCCTTTTATTTTCTGGGACGAAACGATTCCATATTCCCTCCATTGCAGGGCAATCCCGAAGCACATGTAGAATCGTCTCAATACCTCCTCTACAAACTTGACACCCATCAGTACCACTTAGATGCCTTCTAAACCTCTCTGCATTAGTCATGATAGCCTGATTCCCAACAAGCCAGAGAAACACTCTAACCCTTTCTGGAGCTGCCACACGCCATATATTACTGAATAACTCTCCCATCTGCTGTCTTGGTGTCGCGTCTCTTAGTAGGAGGTCATAAGCCGATTTCACTGTGAACTGCCCATTAGATGATTCACCCCATGCAAGTCGGTCCTTCCCTCCAGCAACTGAGTTCACGATCACTGCCATTAACTCTAATCTCTTCTCATCTGTTATATAAGGGGAAATCCTTGAAATATCCCATCCCCTTCCCTCTATCCACAGTTCGCTGGCCAACATATTTTCATAACCCTCCGGGAGTTGTTCGATTGCGTCTGCCATTAAAGGCTCTCCTGAGAGCCATCTATCTGTCCAGAACTTTATGTCTTTGCCATTACCAATGACCCAACTATGACCCTTGACCACGACTTCTCTAATCCCCATTATCACACTCCTCCATGTTGAAGAAGCGGTTTTACCCGCTACCATCCAAACCTGGTCATGAAAATCACCCACCACATACTTACTACGGATTACCCTAGCCCAAAGGCTCGTCGTGTCTTTTAATAAACGCCATCCAACTTTCGCTAGCAGTGCTTTATTCATATCTCTAGACCTTCGTATTCCAAGACCCCCCTCCGCTTTTGGTTTACAAATCTTGTCCCAAGAAAGTAGGTGTTGTCCACTCCCCCAAACAAAACTTCTTGATATGTTGTCTAACTTATCTAGAACGCTTGCCGGCAAATGGATTGTACTCATAGTATGCACCGGTATTGACGATAGAACTGCTTTGGTTAATGTTACCCTGCCAGCAAGGCTTAAAGTCTGTCTCTTCCAACCAGCTAACCGAGAAGCCATTTTCTCAAGTACCTCCCCGAATGTGTCTTTATTAATTCTCTTCTGTAGTATCGGCATCCCCAAATAATTTCCCAGATCTCTCGTTACTGCAATGCCACTTTCCCTGCTTATTAAGTTTCCTTTATCACGGGAAACATTACCTGAGAAGAATATTTTTGATTTTGGGAGACTTACTTTCTGGCCAGAAGCTTTGCAAAACTTCTCAAGCACCTCTCGAATCACTCGGACCTGTGCCACTGACGCCTCCGCCAACAATATCAAATCATCGGCAAAACATATATGTGAAAGCTGCGGACCACGTGTGGTCAACTTGATCGGTTTCCATTTCTTATCCACCACAGCCCTATCAATCATATGACAAAGTCTCTCCATACACAACACAAATAGGTACGGAGACAACGGATCCCCTTGCCTTAGTCCTCTAGAAGGTTTGAAAGAATCAGTTTTCTCACCATTCCACAAGATACTCATTGAAGGACCTGTGACACATTCCATGATCAAACTTACCCATAACTCCGACAGGCCAGATGCTCTCAACGTGTCTTCCAAAAAATCCCAGCGCAACCTATCATAAGCTTTCTCTAAGTCAAGCTTAAGAATCATCCAACCTTTCTTACCTTTCTTCCTCTTCAGTGAGTGTACAGCCTCTTGAACAACGACAATGTTATCGGTACTCAGTCTTCCAGGAATGAAGCTCGACTGGGCAGGACCAATCAGCTTAATCATCATCTCCTTCAGTCTCCCTACCATGGCTTTCGTTATTATTTTAAACAACACATTACATAGACTAATCGGCCGGAATTGAGTGATGCTTTCCGGTTTGGTGACTTTCGGGATTAGTACCACCAGAGCATCATTCGTAGCATCAGGAAGCTTACCAGACTCAAAAAACCCAAGGATAAACCTGATCACTAAAGGGCCCACCGTTGGCCAACACTTTTGATAGAACACAGGTTGGAATCCATCAGGGCCTGGTGCCTTGAAACCACCCATTTTCCTTATAGCTATCTCCACTTCCTCTGCAGAGAACTGTCTATTCAATTTAGTTTGTTCATGCCTTGTCAGTTTCGCAAACCCACACCTTGGAAGACCTTGTACCTCAGTATCAACGTTCTCCAAGGAGTAAAGAGTTTTAAAGTAATTCACCGCTAGTTCTTCGAGCTCCTTCGCATTCGAGATCCATTGGTTAGCATCATTCTTCAGCATATCCACTCGGTTCCTTCTCCTCCTTATTATTGTCGAGGTGTGGAAAAACTTTGTATTTCTATCTCCATGCACAATCCATTTTTCCCGCGACTTCTGGAACCAAATCACTTCCTCTTGTTCCAAAACAATTTCAAATTCCTTAAGAAGCTCACCTTCTCTTTCTAATAAGCTATCACTTAAGTCCTCCTCTATTTTCTGCTGAATCTCTTTGATCTCAGACATTAACATCTCCTTTCTCTGTTGTACGTTCCCAAAGACTTCTTTATTCCACTTTCTGAGTTTTTTCCGAGTCTCAAAAGAGCTTCTCTCGTGTCAATATTTTGATCCCAAGATGCTACTAATAAGTCTTGGAACTCACTATGTTGCAACCAAGCTGCTTCGAAACGGAACGGTCGTCGACAAGCATTACCTTTAACCTCTGGAGTAAGTTGGAGGTAGAGAGGAGCATGATCTGAAGCCAAGAAAGGTAGATGGGTTACTTTAGCATCTTGCCATTTGATTCTCGACTGAGCGCAACACAATATTCTATCTAAGCGTTTAGCAACGAACGTGGTCGCTGATTTTCCTCTCTTCCAAGTAAACTGTCTCCCACTAAATCCCATATCAATAAGTGACATATCATTAATCCAATTTCCAAATGTTAAAGAGTCTTGAGATAATCCTCCATTCCCTCCAGTTCTCTCATCCATTCTCACAATTGTGTTAAAGTCACCTCCAACAATCACTGGGCCCATTGCATTACGAATAACTTCCTCTAATTCTGTCCACAAGCCACTACGCCGTCCTGATGTCGGAGCAGCATACACCACAATCAAGTTAATCACTTCGGTACCACTTCCGACTTTAGCATAGATGAACTGGTCTGAAGAAATCATTACCTCCATCTCTCCTATCTCCGATCTCCAGAGAAGCCATAGACCACCACTATGGCCCCGCGCATCAACCTTGAAAGAGTTCTCAAAACCCAAACTCTGACAAATTCGACCCGCAACATCTCCACCAGCGTGCGTTTCAAATATAGCTAGAATATCAATCTCAAATCTTTTCACCATATAGCGTATCGATCGGCGAAACTGAGGTTTATTTGCCCCCCGGCAATTCCACAGAATACACTTCATCAGATTATCAATAAAAATAAACTGGATCACCAGGGCAAAATATTATGCCTCCACCTCCTTCGGGCCTTCCTCATCAACGAACTCTGAACCATCCTTGATCAAAGTCTCCTTCAAGAGTAGTTGCTCCGGTTTACGTTGCTGGTCGGAACTCTGATTCCAGTTCTTTCCACCTCCCTCTGTTTCCCCATCACCGTCAAAGACACCTCCCCTAACTCCGATGATATTTCTTTCCACTCTCAATCTTTTACCACTCAAAGACATGTCAGCCTTACCTGTGACAGGTCCAAATATTAATCCACGCGTGGGCCCAATAGGTTTTAGTTTAGTCCTTTGTGAACTTTGGCTTCTCAACTTATTTGTCTTCCTTTCTTTAACTCCTAACCCTCCCGTTGACTGATTTCCTTTAGTTCCAGTAGTACCAAACATCATTCCCTTCCCAAGAGTACTACTTGAACTTCCTGCATTCATATTAACCATAATCTCATTATCTTTAAACTCTCCCTTACTCCCAACATCAATTCGTGTCTCCTCCGACTCCCCACTACCGGACAAGCTTCCAAACCTATTTGACACATTAAACACTTCACTACAAGAAAACACGTATTTACCGACTGTTTTTACCGACTGAATACGCAGTAGCTATATTTATCGACTGTTTACCGATTGTTTACCGATGGAATTGCTACCACAACAAAACAGTCACTAAACGGTCGGTAAACACCGACTACAATAAGAATGTCGGTATTTTATGACTAATATGTGACTAAAATAGTCGTCGGTAAAAAACAGTCGGTAATCGGTCGCTAAATCAGCGACTGTTTACCGACTGATTTATGTAGTAGTTAAACCGGCACTATGCAGTCGCCAAAAACAGTCGGTACACAGTCGGTAAATATTATATATATATATATAAGAACTGAAAAATTTCTTTAAAACCCCAAACTTTAAACATAATCTTCAAAACTCTAATTTTTTCTTATTTTAAATTTTAACTTAAACTTAAACAACAAATCCTAAACATCACAACAACAAAAATCTAAATTTTTCAAACTTAATCTCAATTTCTATTGTATACTTCAAATCTCAAATCTCAAATCTAACTCCTAAACTACATAACTCAAACACTATATTATACTTCAAATACCAAAATTCATATCAAACCCCATTTTATATACACTTTCTTGATTTTCAAACCCTCTTATATATTTTAAACTCTAAAATCTAAACTTTATATATATATATTCTAAACTCCTTATACTTTCCATTATATAATTTTAACATTGTAATTTTATTCTTATTTCTCATACTAATCTTTAATATACCCATATATCCTTTAAACTTTGAACCCCAAACCTTATATATTATAATCCTAAACATATATACTTCAATTATTTAACTTTAAACTTATAAATCAATTCATATTTTTCAAACTCCAAACTTTAAACTTAACTATATATCCTTCAATTAACACTAAACCCAAATATTCAACCATCACTCCCTATACAGTTTCTAAAAATAAAACCATAAAACAATTTTTGTAACATAAAGTATCAAAGTATATAAAAATACTACCCTCTTTAAAATTTTATAAACTTTTTTTTGTTAAAGAAGTTCTACACTTCATTAAAAATAGTTTTGGGATTCATTCAGAAAATTACATTTTTTTAAAACCTAACTAAACCCTAAACCCTATCCATACCCTAAACCCATTTCCCACCACATAATTAACCTAAAAATTTTCCCTCCTAAACACAAAACCCATTTCCCCCTAAACCCAAAATTTTCCCTCTAAACCTAAAATTCTCCCTCTTAAAGCTCAATTCTATACTTAGCCAAAAAAAAAAGAAACTAAAGCGTCTCTCTCTCTCATTCTCGCGGAGTCTCTCTGTTTTTTACCCTAGCCGCCTCACAGGCTCCTCTCTCTCTCTCTCTCTCTCTCTCTCTCACAGGGATTTTAAGTTGTTCTATTTGCATGTTTAGTTAGGAAGAAATGATTTTAAGTTGTTCTATTTGCTCAGTTTTGCTTTCGAGATGTGATTTTAAGTGATGTTACTGTTATTTAATGCCTTTGGTCGTTCTCAGATCTCTCCTCTGTGGCTTCCGTTCTTAGATCCCGCCGGTGAGCTCACCTCTTGACTGGCTCTGTAGCAGCGCTGTGCCTTCATCGTCAGCTCTTCCGGGTTCTTCTTTCTGGCGGTAGAGATCGAGGACGTCTCTAATTCCGATCTGAAGTTCTTCGCGTCTAGCTTCCTTATCTCGCTGCGGCAGCTGTCGGAGGCTTCTTCATCTCTCTCTCTCGTCAGCGTTCTCAGATGGTGGATCTTCTCTGTGGAGACTGCGTAATGCTGCTAGTCTTGGGCGAGTTCTTGACCTCCTATATCTATCTTCGTGGGGTTGAGCTGTGGTTTCCTGCTATGGTCTTGGTCTGCATATCCTATCTGTCCTTCGCGTTTCTGTTGTAGTTTGTGGCTGTTCTCTTTGGTTTGATGTTGTTCTGTTTGTGTTGTTTTCATTTTTTAATTTCCTGTTGTTTAGTTTTCATTTTCTGCCCTCCGCTACTAGTTTCTAGGTGCTTCTGTAAAAAATTGAAAAACCTTGGTATAATAATTTAACATTTTACCAAAAAAAAAAATCAATTCTAATATATAAATCAATTTTAATTTTAAAATTAATTAATTTGTGAATTATTTTATTATTTTATTTTTTAGTATTGATTTAATTTGTGATTTATTTTTTTTAAATATTTTTTTAACTTAGTCGCTAATGGAGTCACTAATCGGTCGCTAAATTTGACGACCGATTAGTGACCCTTTTAGCGACTGAAAAATCAGTAGGTAATCCGTCGCTATTTACCGACTGATTAACGACTGATCTAATTAGCGACGAGCTATATTACGACCACTCTACTCGGTCGCTAATTAGTCGGTAATACTGATATAGCGACTGATTGCCTACTAATTTTGCAGTCGGCAAATCCTTGTTTTCTTGTAGTGTCCCCTCGAGCCCCATGAGGAATTTCCTTCAACTTGTTTCCTACTCTCATTGCCCCATCCTTGCTGGGAGAGTTTCCTCCTTGCTGTCCCTGCTGGTCTGCCTTTTTTCTCGAAGATCTCACTTGAGTAAATCCCACTTCCATATCTACCGGTTCAGTACGCAATTGAGGCGAGTTCACTGGGGTAGAAGCAGCTGTAACTAGTCTATCTGTACCATTTCTTGGGCAAGCGTGCACAAGATGTCCATACAATCCACAACCTGAGCATATAGCAGAAATACCCTCATAAGATACAAAGTACCTCTCCCCATTTACCAGCACAGAACCCTTCAGAGGCTTATTCAAGTTGACCTCCACACAAACTCTCGCGAAACGAGCTCTTTCAAGCCTCAAAGTCGCCAAATCCACTCGTAACGGTTTCCCTAACCCCTTGGCTATCCCCATAAGAATCGCCCTATGATAGAAGTTCACAGGGATATTGGAAAGACGAACCCAAACCGGAGTCGTTACTATTTCATCCTTCATTGGATCAAACTCTGGAGTCCATGCTTGAACCATAAGGTAGCTTCCAAAAGCCCTCCATGGACCTCCTGAGAGGGCAGTCATATATTCCTCTTCTTTCTCAAAGCGAACAATAAAGAAGTGTCTAGGAAGATCCACAACGTACATAGCTCCAATAGGTTTCCATAACTCCTTCAATTTATGTGTTAGACTCAGGAGAGGAACGTTCCTTCCCAAGACCCTAACAATCATACAATTCTTCCACAAACTGTTCATAGCCAGCAAAACCTCATTTCCTATCGTGATTTCCGCCTCTCCATCCTCTCCGTTTGGAAACTCCAATTTCAATCTTGACTCCACAAACGCTTCATCCACCACTTCCTCCAGAACTTTCATTCCCCCTTCACTACAACCAATTAATTTTTTCAACCAAGATCCCGGAGCATCAGGTGGATCTCCCGGAGGTCTCACACTCCCCCCGATATCCTCCATGGATGCATCTTGCGCTTGGTCCTCCACCGTTCGAAGCTCACTTCCGGATCCCATAGGCTTGGTTACTGTATCTTTCCGTTGAAATCTCCTTTTTGTATACTGTTTGACCCCTTAAATTTTTAAAATGTTATCTTTGAAACAGAATAACCCCAAAATCCGTAATTATATGAAAAAAGAATATTTTTTTTGGCTATCAGTGTCAAAATATCTAAAA